>PVIU01003808.1:0-137887 GCA_004026605.1 Ondatra zibethicus | reverse complement strand
TTAAAGACAATAATTTGCATGCTCTGTCTCCTACGTTTGATACTGTATTGACAGTGAAATGAGTCTCATGTATACATGTGAATGTATACACACCCAGAATGCCTCCTCATTGGAAACACATGTGCCCGGTAAGTGACCACACATTTGTTGCAATTGTCTGGTTGGCAGTTCAGCCCCCTATGCTTTGTTGGGTACATATTTCCTTTGTTCAAAATGTGCCACATATTTCTGCTTATAGCATGGAACTTGGGCTTCACGACAAAACAAAACAAACCCCTGCAAATGTTTAGACCAGATGACCCGAGGCCATGCCAAAGCATATTCCTATTAGAACCATTTTTTGCCTTCTTTTGTGGCTTTGGGATCACAGCTTACCACCAAGTAATTAGCTTAGAAGTCTATTATAATCAGTCTTCTTTCTTTGTCTGGGTTGGGGACAATGAATTGCATCAAGTGTGGTTCTCATTCCAGCCAAGATGCATGTCAGAAAGTCACTGCTGTGGTCATACTTCATGGCAAGCAGCAAGTGAAAGAATGCCTGTAAAAGCAGCACTCAAATTCGATGGCAATATCGCCGCCTCACTCAGCTTATTGGCTGCAGATTAAATGAGCCATAAAGTTATAGGGAAGATTAAATGATATGTGTGAAGCGTTTCAGCGTTTGGCACTTCCACTCAGTGGAAGGTACTAAGTTAAACACCCTTGTTTTATGCACTTAAGGACTTAGCTTTATTGCGGAGCTCATCACGCTAATGTGTTCTTACTCTGTTTACTTTTCTGTCACCTCATGCAAATAGGCTTATGTCTATGTTTCAAGCACATAAATCAATGACATTTGTTGAATTGTAACACGTAGAATGCTTGTCTTTGGCCATTAGCTTAACCATTAGCTATGCTGACACCAAACTCCATCTGTTTCCAAAACGTTAGCTCTTTTCTTGGCCCTATTTTCTATTTATTGGTACAATACAAACCTAAACCAGAGTTTTAAAAGTGTACCTAGACTTGATTGCACTCTTAGAATTCTCAAATCGATGAGTGAAGTCCATGGCCCTGAGCCAGTTATTCTGGAACTCACAACGGCACTCTGCAGTGAAGTGTATTGTGGTTGATTGGTTTCGTGGTGGAAATGAGAAACAACCCCCCTTGAACACACAAGGCTGAACACAATCCCTAGATGGTGGTAGTGTTTGGACAATTGTGGGACTTTTAAGAGACAGAACCTAACTAAAAGAAGTGGGTAGCACTAGGGGTGGGCTTGAAATTCCACAGCCCTGCCCTGCTTCCCTCCTCACTATTGGCTTCTTGACTTTGGATACACTGTGACTAGCTGGTCTTCTGCTGCCACCATGCCTATCCTGCCTCCGTTTCTCCCCCCTCACACACACACACACACACACACACACACACTGGAATGTATCTTCTTGAACTGTTGGCCAAAGTAAGCCCTTCTTTCCTTCCTTAAAGAGATTCTTGCCGGATCACAACCACAAGGTAAGATAACTGATACATGCTTATTGTGACAACCATGGCATCAGAGCCCTGAAGCAGAGAATAAAGAATTCAAATGACAGATTTCTCCTTGATCCATTCTGGGCAAAGCATGGAGACAAAATCCAGAAATTCTACAGAGTCAGGAAAATAACTTGGGCAGAAACAAGCAAAGACTCTTTTGTTCTATTAGGTATAATTTTTAAAAACTAGTGGGAAAACCGGATTCTATGAAAGGGAAGGGGTCTGAGAATCTTAGCTCAATCACTCTGTTCCTTTCTGAATTCACAGCTTCCCGACACTTCCCCCAAAGCAATGAGGTGTACACGTGTCATTCTGAGCTTAACGGATGAGTCTCAACTCTAATTTCCCGAAATGCCAATAAAGGAGAATGAAATCTCATAAAATGCGAGAGCTACAGTGTTCCTGGTGTTGCGGGAGATATGAGAAAAAGCGTGACTGAGACAGCATACCATCCTGATGGTGCCAATCAAACCCCCATCCCTTCTCCTTCAGCTTGCTGTCCATCAAACTCTTAAAATGTGTGTGCGTGTTTTCTCTAAATGGAAGAGTTCTAACGGACCCTCTTGAACCACAAGTTTCTCATTGACTTTAGACAAAGACGTGTAACGTTTCCATAATAACAGCATGATTTCCACACTGCACTCACACCCCTAACAGTGGCAATGAGACACAGGCCAGAACCTATACATCTGGTACTTCTGATAAATCCCAGTTCGTGAATGGAAAAAAAACAGGAAAAAGCAGATGTTACCAGTTAACATATGAATATCTGAAATATTTTGAAATACAAATGCTTCTAATATTTTTTTTAAATTAGGATGCCTGTGTAACTCCTATTCAGTCAGTCATGAGCTCTTTAATTGCCCCTGACAAAGAGGAAGTTGCCTTCTGAAAGCATAATTCTGAGAGGATTACAAAGTATGGCAAGTTGCCAGGATGACAAGGCCATTGCTTTCCCAGGAACCAGAGCAGTTCAAGACTTTACATGAGAAGTTCGGCTTCCCCAGACTGATCGCACTACCATCTGAGTGACATGTCCTCCGCAGGCTCGGGCACTGGTGTGTCACAGGGTGAACTTGTGGTAGTTAATCTACACTGTCAGTTTGACTGGGTTTATAATCACCGAGGAAATTGTTGAGGTGCAACTCTGGGGATATATTTGAAGGCACTTTTAGATGGGATTAACTAGAGGGAGAAAATCCCCCGTGAATATGGACAGTCCCCGCCCATGAGCTGAGGGCCAAAGGGGGAAAGCGGCTGAGCACTGTCAGCCCTTTCTCTCTGCGTCCACGGTTTCACCTCTGCCACATCTTGCTCTCACCATGATGCTCTGCCCATGGGACCAAGCCCTGTAAAATCGTGACCTGAAACAAGCCTTTCTCCATTTCAGTTATTTCTGTCTAGTGTTTCGCAACAAGAATGCAAGAAGCAACCGACATATGAGATCACAGCTACAACTTCATGTCCCTGACCTTGCGTTTTCAGAAGCAGTCTTGGCAATTGAGGTTCCTCTACCAAGTCATTCTGCTTTATAGTTATAATAATTGTAAATGAGTTTAATAGGTGCCTGTGTTCTGAGAGTTGTTTCTAAGTCTACCTAAAACTCCAGGAGTTGAGAAGACTGGAGCAATAAAATTGTCCCATCATTACCCACCACTAAAGTCTAGAGCACAATGACTTTATGGATAAATTCTAGAAAACAATTTTAAAAGAGCTTCTAAAACTATTCCAAAAATGTTCAAATTTCAACTTTCTTGAAACTACTCCTCCAAAGAAAGTAAGAAGGCAGGGGCTCTGCCAAACTATTTGGACGAGGCCAATATTGCCCTGATATCAAAACTCTGAGGCAGCCCCAACAAGAAGAAAGAAAAAGCTACACAGTCAGATGCCCTTGTGGATAAAGAAGTCAAAACCTTTCAACAGAACACCTGCAAAGAGAATCCTGCAGAGCACACTGAGAAGGTCACACGCAATAATCAAGGGGATTCATCCCAAAGATACAAGAAGAATTTAATGCTCACAAATCAATAAATGTAATAATCTCACCAGAAGAATGAAGATGATTATATGATCATTTCCAGCTGATACAGAGAACCTATGGTAAGAATCAACACTCTTTCATGTTTTAAAAAAAAATTATGTGTGGAAGAAATACAAATACTTCAGAATACAAAAAGCCACATGCAAAAAATTTACAGACAATATTATACTGAACAAGGAAATGCTGAAACCATCTCATCTAAAATCTGGTCTAAGATAAGGATTCCACAGGTACCATTCTTGTTCTACATAATATTGAATGTCTCCATTGCACCAATTACACAAGAGGAAGAAATGAATTGTGTCAAAATTAGAAAGGAAGAAGACAGATTATCCAGGCTTTAATGTGACATGATTTTACACACAAAAAACCTCAAATACTCCATCAAAAGGCATTAGAACTGACAGGTGGATTCAATGAGGTTGAAGAAAACAAAACCAGCATAGATAAAACAGTAGCATTTTATGCACCAATAACTTCCTAAAAGGGAGATGAAGAAAGCATTCACACCAGTTACAAAAAGAAAGTTTAGAAGTAAGTTTAGTCAAGGAAATAAAAGATATATGTAATAAAAGTGGCATTAGTAGATAAATGGTGAACAGATGAAACATATCCCATGGTTACAGAAGAATTAATATTGTTATGATGATTATATTATAAAAAATGATATATAGATTTAATATAATCCCACCAAAATGCAAAAATAATACTTTTTAGCAAAATAAAAATTTCCCAAAGTTCATATGAAACCAGAAAAGATTCAAATTAGCCAAAGCAATTTGGGGGAGGGGGAAGCAGAGACACAACAACTGAAAAGAAAGCATGGGGCATGGTGTTAAACACCTGCCATAGAAGCACTTAGAGGTAGAGACAGGAGGATCAGGGATTCAAAGTCATGCTTGGCTCCATAGCAAGTTTGTAGCCAGTGCTGTATGAGACCCTGTGCTAAAACAAAATAAAATAAAGATCTGAGCAGTTATTTCTCAAGTACAATGTGCAAATATTCAACAGGTATATTTTTCAAATACTCAATATCAGCTGAGCACAGTGCCACACACCTGGAATTCCAGCACTCGGGAGATGGAAAGGAAGATCAGAACTCTGAGGAGAGCCTAGACTAACTCCATAGTGAGTTCCAGACCAGCTTGAGTTACACAGTGAGACCTTGCCTTGTTAAACAAAACCCACATCCCTTTCTGAAAGAAGAACTCAGTATCCCTAATCCACTAGTGTGGAGGCCCAAAAATGTGAGCCTGTTTCCACATTGGCCAAAGGTCAGAGAGTTGGAACTTACCCCTATTCCTTCAAGGTTATTGTGTTTCTTCCTCGAACAAAGGTCCCACCTAGATTTAGATCAGAGAGTTCTGCTCTCTCAACAGGTGTGGCTAACAGTCAGATCTTGTATTTCAGGAATAGAGAAGTAGATATGTTTCTACTCCAAATAAAAGTTTAAGGATCCGACTAAGGGTCCAGTTCCATTATGGAGATAACATTGAATTCCACCCAGGGAGTGGTTTGCCTACAGAATGTTTTGGTCTAGGGTGTGAGCATGACTTGCTTTGTTCTAGTAACAGAATGTTTAACTGTGGATGTAGCCCATGACCTTCAATTGGTCTATTCATTTCCTTGTATCATGTTAATGCAGCTTTTTGTCTTACGCCTATCTTTTGGCTTCAGGGGCATTTTAAGCAATTAGAAATTAAATGCAGGTGATTTCAGTATTCACTGGAACTCGTTCCCAATACTCTATGTTTTTATGTCTTATTTTTTGTGTCTTCGTATTCTTTACTATATTTCTAAATCCCCACGCCCCTACCCTGGCAAGAGGTATTTTTGTCGAGGCTGGTCCACGACACTCTAGGAAATTAAAATTAACATTCTAATGCTGGTTAAGGACCACTCCCATACACTGCTGGAGAGATTGTAAATTAGTACGGCCATAGCAAAAAGTAGCTAAAGGGAGAATCCATGGGAGCCACTGGCTCAACTACCATGTCTAAATCCAAAGTAAACGGAACCATGTGCAAAAGAGATCTGCCCATGCTGCTGTGTTTTTCCAGGGCTCTTTGCAACAGTCAAGAAACAAAAGCAAACAAGGTATCCATTAGCAGGCCATCGTGTAAAGAGAATGTGGTATATGAGAGTTCTACAATGGAATTTTATCCAGCCATAACAGAATGAAATCCTGTCAATTGCAGCAGTGTGGTCATGACCGGAGGTCATTTGGTTGAGTGATATAAGCCAGACACAGAAAGGCTAACACTAGAGTCACTCACTTGTTTATGTAAACTAAAAAGTGAATCTCATTGACAAATAGAGAAGTAATGCTCATGTGAGACCAGGCAGGAGAGAGAAGGAACAAGTTAACTATGGGACCCAGAAATGCAGAAAGGATGGCTAAATTTGGCTTTCTACAGTCTTAGTACAGGAACTGTTTTCCCCAGCAGATAGACTGAAAACTAGTGGGGAAATAGAATCTGTGATTCCCAACCCACAGCAGCACTAATGTCTGAGGAACTGGAAGTTCTCACCACCCTGATTTCATCAGTACACATTGTATACAAGTCCTGGGTTACCACAGTGTACTCTATAAAGATGTGAGAAAAGGGCCGGCAAGATGACCCAGCGATGAAGATGCTGGCTGCCAAGTCTGGCTACTCCAGGACCATATGGTGATAGAAGAGAGCTGACTCCCAAAGTTTGTCCTCTGAACATCCAAACCGCATACACACACACACACACACACACACACACAGGGAGAAAGAGAGAGAGGAAGACAGACAGACACACACACACACAAACACAAGTTGTAAGAAGTAGTTAAAGAATATGGGCAGTTAAATATGTTATCACTAAAAGTCCATTGCAATTTAAGACTGATTCTATGTGTTTATAGTTGACTAATGATTCCTATCACATAAGTTTTATAAAATTTAGGAAAAATAAAATCCCTGTGTCAGATACATACAATTATACTGCAAAACTGTCATATTTGAATACTGTTAAACTTTTTTTTTCAAATAAAAGAGAGTCTTGTGGCCTGGAATTCACAATGTGAGTCAGGTTGGTCTTGAATTTGTGACAATACTCCTGCCTCAACTTCCCTAGTTCTGGAATCACAAATGTGAGTCCAGGTGCCTGACTTTCCATTCCTGATTGATGATTCATTGATTGGTGATTGATTGAATGATTGGTTGGTTGGTTGGTTGGTTGGCTGATGGTTACAAACTGGCGCACAGAGACTTTCTCATTCTTCTGAATTGAGATTTCTCTTCCAGTTTATAACTTTCTTACAAGGCTAACAGAGTAGTCAATGATTCAGTGTTGATCCTGGGACAGGACCGCAGCTTAACCTCTTCTCAAGCACATAACTGTGTTCTGGAACACTCAGCCTGTTCTTGGGAAAAAAAGAAGGCCAATGATTGCTTAATAGGATTTGTAAGGATGATCAAATAACACATGCAAAGTATTTTTCCCAGTGCATACTTCACAGGAAGTGCTCAGCAGTTATTGATAACAGTAATTAAGGTAATGCCCATGGTCATAAAGAGTGCAGGCCCTCCTACCTGTAGCACCGTCATCCATGCTCAAGCACAGCACCACTTTTTAGGGTTTATTTCTGTCTGGTTTTCTATTGACACTTTTCAATATTAGTACCATGTCTCCCACTGACTTCTAACTTCCTTCACTTTGCACTGAAGCGGCAAAAATGAGCAGCCACACCCCAGCTTAGGGTGTCACTGGGCCACAGCCCTCTTTGGAGGCCTGCGCACTAGGGAGGCAGGGCAAACAGGCCTTCTTCCTGGTCCTATTAAGTCAACAAATCTCCCAGGAGAGTAATAAAGAAAAAAAAAAAAACTTGCCACTGCCTTAATGAGGACATGCTCAGAGCCCAGTGTAATCTTATAATGCGCTCAGTGCCCTGTGGAATTCATCGGAATTAGATTTGGTAACAGTAGATCTCCGTTTCTCAAATATTAGCAATGTAATTTGCAATAATTGTCTCCTATTTTGGCTGATGACATTGTAAATTACAAGCGCTATTATGGCGTTGTTTATAATTCCGAGATGTTACCACAGGAATCTGCTTTGCAGCTGTTGGCGGATGTGTGTGGAGTCTGCCTTTGTTAGCACAGCACATGCCACATTTTCCTTAAGGCCTTTAATCAGACTCTTACAGACATTAAGGCACATGCAAAGCATGTTTCCACAGAACAACCTGAAAGGCCGCCTCTACTTGATCGTTCTGACGTAAATAAAATCCTTGTCCCATGTGCTCCAAAAGCTCTCTAGTTGTACAAAATGCTTGCTAGCAAACTTGCAACAACCCCAGTAGTAGGGCTTCATCCAGGAAATGTAAACAAGCATGTCTTCACTCCAGACTGGACACCAAAGACAAGGAGTGGACTCTGACTGAGTTTAGTTTGGCGAACCAACTTTCCTGTTGCCTTACAGAGGCATGAGCTCCTACCCCAGGCACTCCACAGAAAGCCCACTGGAAGCTCACCTGCACACCACTGACCGAATGCTGTCTGCCTGAAGTTCTCTGCAATTCGCAGGCCACTCCAGGGGACAGCCTCGTCCCTCTAGCAATTGCTTGCTGCTCAACCTCAGGGAAGGCCTTTGGGAATCTTGTGATTCTGTGAGTTCCCACCCCACCCCACCTTCTTAAATTCTGTTAGCTCCCTGAGTCTTCGGAGGTGCTTGCCTTGTTGTGTCTCTCTGCTCTAGAATGGAAAGTTTTGATTCGGAACCGCAGGATAACTCAAAGGCTGGAATGGCCCTACCATCTTCAAGATTAGAATGGCCAAGGAAAGCAAGTCTGGAATAGAAGACAGATCTTTTGGGGACTCACTGATTTCAACTTTCAGGAACTATTGTCTTTAGATTAGGAGGTAATGCTGTGCTCAGAACACTTCAAAATTTGTGATGAAATTCAATTACTGCCCCAACAGCACTGGGCAATGGGACTTTTCATAGATCAGTGAGCATTCATGCCCCAGCCTCAGAGCCTTTGTATTAGTTGTCCCACTGCCCAGAGGTCTTCTCTTAAATATTTTTATCACTAATTCCCTCAGCTCTCTCTATGAGGTTTTCCAGATGTCATCTTCTCCATGAGTCTGGCCTGACTACTCATTTGACTCTATCTGGAACCTTGTGCTCATATGTTACCCCCTCTTTCACCTTCTGCTGTCTTCCATAGCACTTATTTCTTGTTAGAATTCTAGATAATTAATTTATTATATGCATTAATTCATTTCTTTCTGCTAGGATAAGTTCTATGAGAATAATAATATATTGCTTGCTTTGTTTATTGGTTCATCTTAAGTACCAAAGAGAGCAGCTGGTATAAAATCAATCCCAGTAAGTTTGTTGAATAAGTGACTGATAATGCCCTGATGTCTAGAGGAACACCCGGATACCCAGAATGGTCTATGCCTCCATCTCCTTTACAGTAGGATACAGCAGACAAATGCAAGAAGAGGACCATGTACTAAATGAACACTGATAGCAGTCAGGCTAACAGTATCTCTGTATAGAGCATCCTTCTTCCCTCCTTGTGAAAGTCAGACAGAAGAATTCATCTAGCATGGGGGCAGTTTCCTTTAGGGGTCAGTGATGCTGACAGTAAGAATCTTGAGTTATTGTTAAGCAAAATAAATTCTATTTTAGCCAAAGATATACACACATTCAATAAGTATTTATCCATATATATATATACATATATATAAATAATACCTTAGAAATGTACAAATAGCAATCTTTAATTACCTGAAAATCTCTCATTTCCCATTGATAGTAGATAAAACAGGTAAGTGGATAGATTTAAATCTTTTAGTTTTCATCACTTATTTTTAAAATTAAAGTGACTACTTCTGAGTCTCGTACAAGATGTAATATCATACGGTATAGAAACAGAAATATCGAAAGGACTGAGGATGTATTTGCAGATGGTATTTTATACATTGATTAATACGCAGCAAACAGTGAGTGAGGCTCAGCATGGGGAGCCTTGCAGGTCATGTGCTCATGGAAGGGACCATTCAAGGCGGGAGTCAGTGTGCGTCTTGGAAGAGGAGCCAGGAAAGGTCTTGCTTAGGTTTCCGGACAGCTTGCCCCACAAGCAGCCCCTTTGAAACTGGGCCACTAATGTAACAGGGATGGGATGCAGGGCCTCTGGGAAATGTAAGAGGAGTACATGGGAAGGGGCTGGGAGGAGAGGAGGGAGGGGAACTTCAGTCAGGATGTAACATATGAGAGAAGAATAGAAGAAGAAGAGGAAGAGGAGGAGGTGGTGGCAGTGGACCGTACCATTAAGAAGGATCAAGGCCTTTCTTGTGAAACTGGATTATTTCTTTTTTTCTTAAAAAAGATCAGACCCTTTGTCTCTTCCCTCTTCATGTGCTCCTGCTAGTTCCTCTGCTTTCCAACTGAGGCTGAATATATGTCAGGACCTTGCTCTTGGAACCATTTCAGCTCAGACTATGGTCCAAGGAAAACAATCTTTGCTGTATAAGTTGCCCAATCTCAAATAATCTGCTCTAACAATAAGAAACAGACTAACGCGGGCCTGTAGACGATGGGAGAAACTTCTATTGGGAAAAAGGCAAAGTCCTAGCCTTTCCCTTAACTAATTAATGACCCAGGGAACCACTGAGTCAACCCCAAAGGAGGCAATGTTGCTCACCCTGTTGAAAACTTAGAGATGCTTAACCCTAAAACGTCCTCCAGTAGCAAAATTCTGCCACTCACCATTTTTTTTATCACTCATATGTGACCTCTGTTCCTCTGTTACATTCCACGTTCCAATTGCTTACTCATTTGTCCCGAAATGCTGGTTTACGACATAACCAAGCACTGTCTTAAATGTTATACATGATATTAGCTTATTTAACCTCCACAAAACCTCTGTGAGCTAGGCAACACCCAGTGTTATACTCAACTTACAGATGAGGAAATAAAGTCATAGAACAGTCTAAGAATTACCCTGAGCTCACACTGCTGATATGTGGTAGGAATATCAGAACCGACAAAGTTTTTGACATCACACAACAAACTGTAAAAAATAAATAAATAAATAAGAATACTGTAGTGACTTTCTGTGATATGCAATTTTAAAAATATAAGTTAAAATAGAAAATATATTCATATGTAAAAATGCATTCAGTTTAAAGAATGGCCCTATATCACATGCACTGGGAACACCAAGAATGTAGCTGTGTCCCTCAAACTTTTCAGTCTTGGACAAGAAACTGTTATACATTCAACTCATTGTATCCAAGTACAGCGAAGGAAATGGGAACATGTCGACCTGGAACACAGAAACTTCTATCCAAAGACAAAAGGGGGTTGGTTAAAGCCGCCTAAAGAAGGTGTCATCACTCTGGTCTTGAAGAAAGAGGAACATGCCAGCAGTGGGAAATGGTTAGGACAAAGGCTACAACATAGGCCACTGCACAAACACATAGCAGAGTCCTTAAGTGGCTATGGCCAAATTGTGTAGGGTGGGATGTTAAAGGAGATGCCAATTGCTTGATGTCTGCCTTGCAGGCTAAGATCAACTCCTGGAAGACACTGAGACCCACGCACAAGAGCCGCTTTCAACAGACAGTTCTGGAAAAGTCACACAATGAAACTGAGAAAGTATTCAGAAATGTACCGCAGCTGCTGCGTAGCTGTAGGATGCAGAGACCCTTGACAAAGACCTCGGTGGCTTCTTTGATAATGGAGGGGAAAAGAATTAATACAAGAGTCACCAGGAGGTACAATAACCAACTAAATATGGACGTTTGAGAAAAAGGAGAAAAAAAAAAGAACTAACTTGTGATCTTAAAGTCAGGGCACTTGGGGCTGGGGAGATGGCTCAGAGGTTAAGAGCACTGACTGCTCTTCCAGAGGTCCTGGGTTCAATTCTCAGTAACCACATGGTGGCTCACAACCATCTATAATGAGATTCGGTGCCCTCTTCTGGCCTGCAGGGATGCATGCAGGCAGAACACCATATAATAAATAAATTAAATCTTTTTTTAAAATATTTTTATGGTTTATTTAACTTTATTTTATGTGCATTGGTGTGAAGATGTCAGATCCCCTGCAACTGGATCTTCAGACAGTTGTGAGCCACCATGTGGATGCTGGGAATTGAACCCGGGTCCTCTGGAAGAGCAGTCAGTGCTCTTAACCACTGAGCTATCTCTCCAGCCCCCAATAAATTAAATCTTAAAAAAAGAATGGAGGATTAAAAAAAAAGTTCAGGGCACTTAAGAGATAATGATTTCAGTGGCCCAAAGCCAAATACGACTCACCTTCTAGCTCTGAAGGTTTTCCTCTTGAGTACTTCTTTCTGTTTTCCATACTCTCTTACACAATGTTTCTATGTCTTCCACTTGCTGGACCTTTGCCAGGCAGGTTATGCCCATGAAGGTTAATCTTGACTGTCAATTTGATTGGATGTAGAATCGACTATGAAAGTCACCTGAGGGAAGAGGTGTCTATAAGGGTATTTCATAGGAGGATTAGCTGAGATTGGGAAACCCTGCCCAGAGTGGGCAGCACCTTCAAGCAGTAGCCTAGATGTAAGGATGTCCAAGAATGAAGCTGTTGCTTTTTGCCTGCCTGCCTTTGCTCCCTGCTGGTGAGAGCATCTGCTCTGTTTCTGCGACTGCCATCCTTCCTGGACATCAGAACCCAGTTTCTTTAACCTTCCATCATAGACTGAAGAGGAGTGGTTCTCCAGAAACCCTCCAGGTTTTAGTACCACGTTGGGACTGCTGAGACATCCGTCACTGTGAACAGACTAGCGACTCGGTTCTCAGCCTCCCCGGTGTGCAGGCAGCCACTGTCAAAGCTGTCTGACATAGCTCATGTCCTCTCAGCCAATGACAAATCTCCTTTGTACCATGCACTCATCTGTCCTAGCAGTTCCGGTCCTCGAGAGCAGTAGTTCTCAACCTGTGGGTTGTGAACTCTTTCGGGGTGGAACAACCCTTTCACAGGGGTCACCTAAGACCACTGGAAAACACAGATATTTATATTATGAGTCATAACAGTAGCAAAATTACAGTTATAAAGTGGCAACAAAAATAATTTTATGGTTGGGGTCACCACAACATGAGGACCTGTATTAAAGAGCCACAGCATTAGGAAGGGTGAGAACCAAGGACCTATAGAACCCGGACTAAATCAGTGCCATATCTCTTTCTGGTGCATAGCAGACGAATCTAGATAGATCTTTTTAATTTTCCAAGCTCAGATCTCTAGCTGCTACAAACACAATTTAGCAAACTGATGCAAAACCATCCCCTTTGCCTCCGAGCACAGAAGCTCGTCCTCAGGTTACCGTGCTCTGAGATGACTACCTCACACTCAGTCATAAACCTCTCAATGATCCAGTTCCAAAGCCAATTTGCTGCCAGGGCATGTTCAGTACACCCTCTAAACTCTCCCTTCATCCCTTCCTTCCCATCTCTCCAGCAAGGCCTTTACTGAGTCCCCACCTTCCTCTCACCTCCAAGACTTCCAGAAACACACACTCACCAGAGTACTTTCTTAAGTAAGACCCCATTGTATGCCAGGCCTTAACCCAATATAACCGCAACAACGGGGTCCTGGAAACGCTGCTGACCTAGCCACAGATGGTTCACATTTCATCCCATGAAGGTATCCCTCAACATCAAGCATGGGACACTCGCCCCCCCCCCCCCCCCCCCCCCCCGTTCTTAAGCGAAAGCTACTTTTCATTTCCTTTGTTACTGTATCTAACATAGAGGGCACGGCAGGAAAGACGCTTTCTGATCAGAACAAAACGAACTGTTGCATGCATGACCCAGCAAAATGTCTACCATTGAGGTGTTTTCTACTTGAACTTTTTTATAACTTAAAACAGCTCACTGATGATAGTCCACTGGGTCTACTCAATACATTTCATTTCTGAGATATGTTTTCTTAGGATGAGAAGCTACTTTTTTTAATCAGCAGTAACTGGCAATCATGGGGAAACACTCGTAAGCTAGAGGCAGAGACCGTTATTTCCTCTAACACGACACCGCCGCTAGCTTAGACTCATTAGTGGACTCTAGCTCTGAGGCTCTAACTCCAGGTTTGTTCACCTTCTCAAAGGCAACACACACATCTCCTCCCTGCCCCAGGCGGCAGCTTCACAGTGCATGTTGAGTGAGATATAGGTCAGCAGTGGGAAGTAATTGGATTTCAACACAGGGAGCCCAAAGTGCCACTTTGGAAAGGGAGCCTCTTGTTATGTCCAAGTGTGCCTCTGAATCTAATGGCTTTGTTTCCCCTTTAGAGAGGTCATCTGGACCCCAGAGGGAGGAGGAGAGAAGACCCCCTCGCAGCTACCTTCACAGCTCTTCTCTTCTTGGCTGCCAATCCAGAGCCAAAGTGTCCCTGGGCTGAGAGCTAGTCAGTCATGGACCACAGGGAGCAGCCAGAAAGAGCAAGGACTCCTCTGACTGCCACAGTGTAGACAGCAGCACAATAGTCATTGGGGACCTTGTGCACAGAGAATGCTTTGAAGAAGGACTTCAGGATGACAAGGTGACACCCGTAATTTGGTCTTCTTGGACCCTGAGACCAAAAGCAGATGTAGCTGGTTTCAGTGATCCCCCCAAACACAGAGCCACTCTAATGAGATGCCAGGCTGCTGCACGGTGTCCTCCAGGGGCTGTGTCTGCTCTTCAGCCTGGCATGATTCAATAGCAACAAAGACAAGCAAGCAGCTTCCTTTCCTAGGAAAGTCACACTCAAGGACAATTCCAGTTTCGTTTTTAGAGTCACTATTTCTAAAACCACAAACTCAGTCCATATGAAACGTAGAACCTACACCAACTAAAGGTAAAATTTTAAAATATAGAATCTCTTCACTCCCAAGACCCAGGCATACCTATTAGAATATTCCAGTGAGACAATATGCACTCATGTGCATACATGAGCATGGTTTTCCCCCTGTATCCCTTTCTTCTGTGACAGCTGAAAATGGCCACATCATTTTATCTAACAGTTTACTCTTCTCACCTAGGGACATGTTTCTGTACCAATCAATTTTTCTCAATATTGTTTCTAGTGGATGTTAAATATTCAAGGCAAATTTTCCTTTAGAAACATACTTTCATGAATCTATGCCATGCTATGGCTCCCAAACCACACGCAGCTCAGGGCAATGGGTGGTTAGACATGTTTTAGCTGATGGACCTTAGGATTCAGGTAGACATTCTAATAAGCATTTCCTCTAGTTCTTCACATTAGGCAGTATTTTTATTCTGAGCTTGAAGCCACCAGACGTTTTCATAATAAGAAAACAGTAATGACAATGGCTTGTGGTGTGGGACAATTGTCTATATTCTGTCAATTATATTTTAAATAAACACTGATTGGCCAATAGCCAGGCAGGAAGTATAGGAGGGACAACCAGTCAGGAAGTAGAGGTGGGTCAATGAGAACAGGAGAATTCTGGGAAGGAGGAAGCCCATTCCTTTGCAGTCCCAGACCAGACACAAAAGAAGCAAGATGTGATGGCCTCATTGGAAAAGGTACGGAGCCATGTGGCTAACATATACTAAAATAATGGGCTAATATAAGTTATAAGAGTTAATAAGAAGCCTGAGCTAATGGGCTAATCAGTTTATAGTTAATATAGACCTCTGAGTGGTTTCTTTGGGACTTAATGACTGTGGGAACTGGGCAGGACAGAAACCCCGCACAACAGGCTTGGGTAACTTTTTTGCAGTGTCCTATGGCTGGAATCATTCTGGATGCTGTCCAGAAGAGACCTAATTTAGTCTCACCAAGTCCCTTTATATTAAGCTATTTGGTTTTCTCTCTCTCTCTCTCTCTCTCTCTCTCTCTTTCTCTCTCTCCTTATTCCTATAAGGAAACTGGAAAACTGAGGCCTATAGAAATTAACTTAGTCCAAGTCACACTAGCATGTGACAGGCTAAGGGCCCTGTCTCAAGTAAACCAGGAAATTAAACAATGTGTATGGTTCCCTTTTCCCAACAATTTCTATACCTAAGGAAGGGTGACCCAGGAAGCAATTAACTAAGCCCATCACACGTCACAACTGCTCAACAAGTCAGATGTGGGGGAAGCTGGCATACATCTTTATTCCCATTGGTGAATGCGATCTTTAATCTTCTGCTTGGGGCTAATGATGGGACAGGCTAAAATTTTCTGTTCTGTGTGACTTCCGGGATTCAAAAATAGTCTCATGTGAAGGTTTTGTCTCGGGATGACTTCCTTCCCAAGCTCACACCACCCTTTACTAGGAGAATCCCAGTTCATGTTTATGTACAGGCAACAGGACTTTACAGGGCATGTAGTTTATAGGCAGAATCTAGTTGGCCTTTAACACTAAATGTTTCCTACTTAAAGAATGGCTTCTAAGTACTATAAAAAAAAACCGTACTTTCTTGGAATAAAATTCACAAACCTCAAATTAAACTTCACCCTTAGTATTTTGCTTTAATTATTATTATTTTCCTTGTCCTAGAAGATCCAGCATAAAATATACCCAAGATGATCAAACCAAACAGCAGCCCTTAATCTGTAAATAATCTCTTTGGCTTCCTGGCAATCAGGAAAACAGTGGGAAACAACTGGTTTAAGATGAATGTGACAACCTATTAGCATTCAGAGAGAAATGATTTCTCTCATCACCTTTCCTGAAGATGCTGTTGCTGTGGCAACCGGTCCCTGCATCCAGTTGCTAAAATGACAGCAAAGCTGGTCATGGAAAGAGAAGATCATTCTCACTATCTCAGTGGCAGCCAACAGCATCTATAAGGCAGATTCTATAGAACCACTCATATAAACCCCACACATTATTGAGATGAAACGCCCCTCCAGCAAGCTTCCCTAACTTCGGTCTTCATGAAAGCTTCAGAATCCATTCATTTCATTGCACCAGCTAACATTTAACTTAAAGAATCATGCTATGCCTTGGGGACAGCTTTTTGGGTGATCTGTCTTCTGGACATTGCCATGTAAGGTATGTATGTGTGACCATGGTGTATTCCTCTGGGCAATGATGCCCTCCAGAGTGGCATCTGGGAACAGTGGCCACAGCTGCCTTCTCACACTTGGCAGACTGTGTTCAGTCTATAGTAGAAAATGCTGACCATGAAACCATACCCCCCCTTTTTAAAATCTTCTGCCAGCAACCCACCTGGACTCCAAATATACCCTGGACATCAATTTAAACCATAAGCCAGGGTACCTCTGAACCTCATGGTGGATGGTATTTCTCTAATGTCTGTACATAGGAATGTTTCTCAGGTGGAGACACCATTTAGTTCTATTTCTTGGAGGAAACGCAAAGAAATTGGTACATCTTGGGTGACCATCTCAGCTAACTTTCAAATTCTTTAACAACATCATCTTCCATATTTTCACTGGGCCCAGACATTCACCGTCCTGTTTAAATAATAAACACATACTTCAAAAAAGTTTCATGTGATCAGGGATCTGAATATTCTTCAAGGAATCATTCTCCTTCACCTGCAAACAAATTATTTTTCTGCTCCATGCTATGGTAGACTTATGAAGAAGAAGGGAAAGGAAATACATTTTCAAAATAATACGGTCCTCGGTGCCCACTGATGTGGATAGCTCTTTGTCTTCTATTGCTAAGGGTCAATTTCCTCCCTGCTCAAACTTTACATGATAAACCCAAGTAACTTTTCTGATAGTTCACAACCAATAACCTTTTCAGTTCTGTACCCCAAAATAAAAACAGTTTTCTTTGCCTTGTGTGAGCACAATGCTCAGCAATGTGGCAATGTGGCATGCAATTCACTGGCAGCAGCATGAACTCAGGCCTTTGTCTAACACCACGGAGCCGGAGCCTCTGTCTCATGATTTGCTGCTTTGTTAATGCAAGGCTCTCATGGGCCCAATCATGAGCCACGAAAAGGAAAATTATAATAAGCCCATTAGAATTATAGCTGATGGTTGTTCGGGACACAATGAGATGCCATTTAAGACACGATTTGCATGTATAGTCTCATTTGTTCCCCCCAGATGTTTCATGAATTAAGCAAATGCCGTTCTTGTCCTCCTGCCAGAGAAGCCCAGTAACCTCCCAACAGAGACAGAAAAACCCCAATCACATTAATGCTAAAACCCGATGCCTCCTTTAATCCTAATGCAGTCCTTGTTTTCTAGGAGCTGTTAAGCACAAAGGCGCCTTCCCTTTCCCCTCTCCTCTCCTGGGGAGGAGGCTACAATCAGAGTCTAGCCACTCAGTAGGATCATAGGTGCCCCTGCTCAGGAGATCCTCACCGATGAGGGCAGGAGACTTTTGATTGCAGAGCGAGGAAGTTCCTGCTTTTCAAAGCTGCACTGCGCTGTGGCCCTTCTCAGTTCCAGGAGTCTCTGGGACGCCATGTCCTCCACGCTGCTCTTGACCGGCTTTCTGAGGTTCTTGTCATTTATTTAGCCCACTGTATTATTTTAGTTGTGCCAATATCTGTCATACACATCTTATAATCCGTAATTTATTTAACCAGCTGCTCAGCTGTTAAATCTTTAGTTGCCCACACAAATAGTATTACACAAACGATCCTCTATGTACATCACCATTTGCTTGTGTTTTACTTGTAACAATTACTCTATATTAAAAGGTAATAATGTTCTGATGCAGCAGTTCTCAAGCTGTGGGTCACGACCCCTTTTGGGGGATCAAACCATGCTTTCACAGGGGTCACCTAAGATTATCCTGCATATGGGATATTTACATTATGATTCATAACAGCAGCAAATTTACAGTTATGAAGTAGCAATGAAACAACTTTATGGTTGGGGTCACCACAACATGAGGAACTTTATTAAAGGGTAGCAGCATTAGGAAGGCTGAGAACCACTATTCTAATGGACGGGAGTATAGCCGAGTAGCCCAGCAGTTGTGCGGTGTCCTGGAGGCCCTAAATTCAGTCCCTAGCATTAAAAAGAAATACATAGTTTCAAAGTGTTTAATACATAGTATCAAAACATTCCTCAGAAAGCTTGAATTAATTTATGTTCTTACAAAGCACAGTTCAGAGTAAGAGTTTTTCATTGTTTGATTTGGTTTTTAAAAATAGTTCGCCAAACGGTGGTGGCACACATCTTTAATCCCAGCACTAGGGAGGCAGAGGCAGGCAGATCTCTGTGAGCTCAAGGCCAGCCTGGTCTATTAGAGCTAGTTCCAGGACAAGCTATAAAACTACAGAGAAACCCTGTCTCAAAAACAAAACAAAAAACAAAAAAAGTTTTTGGAGAATTTTTAAATGTGTTTTAACCATATTTACCCTTCTCAAATTCCTACCAGTTACAGACGTACCCCCTTCCCTACCTGCCTGACTTTGTGTCCTTCTGTGGTTTTGTTTTGTTGTTTAAATACCCCTATCGAGTCCAAGTTATGCTGCCCATGTATTTGTGGATGTGTAAGGGCCTTCCATTGAAGCATGGTCAACCTTCCAGGGACAACACCCTTTAAAAACAAACTGACTCACCCTCTCCAGCCAATAGGTCCTTGGCTAAGGTTAGGACTTCACGCCCACCTCCCCTCCCCATGCTGGGATTTGGTCTGGCTTGGGTTTTCACCATCTAATGCTTGCTGTGCAACCTGCTGTGAGTTCATGTGTACAGCCGCCCTGCTGTGTCCTGTGATCACTCCCCACCCTCTGGCTCTTACACACTTTTCCACCCTTTCTTCTTCAGTGCTCCCTGAGGCTTGGGAGGAGGGGGTGTGATACAGATGTCCTATTTATGACTGAGCACGCCACGTTCAGAGTCAGTCTTTTCAAAAACCAAAGTCTTGTTTATCACAGAGTCGACATAACACTCCTCAATAGCCTCCGTCATTCATTGCTTTCTCTCTGTCAACGTCAATAACCACAACTATAAACTCGGAAGAAAAAGAAAAGAAAGGGGAAGGAGAGGTGACCAGGTTGGTGATGTGTTCTTCCATTTACTGACGAAGCAGATGTTGGTCCAGGGAGACAACATCCTGCAGGCACTGTCAACTCCTAAGGTAGTCATAAAACAGGATTGCAGGAGGGCCAGCCTGACTGCCACCATTATTCCGGGACAGTGGATGGGTCAGTAACTTTCCCCATTGCTGTGACCAAATGCCAAAAAAAAAAATCACATAATAAAAGTACAGTTTAAGGATATACTTTATCATGGTGAGGAAAGCAAGGCAGCGGGACCAAGAGGCTACTGACCACACTGCATCCTCAGAACCAGAGTGATGAATTCCGGTGCTCGAGTCACTTCTTCCTTTTCATTGAGTCCAGGATCCAGTCCCTAGATTGATGCCAAATTCATTCAGTAGCAGTCTTCCCATCTGGAGGAGCCCAGTGCAGAAACTACTACACAGACACACACGGACGTTTATCTCCTAGGTGATACCAGATCCTATCAAGTTGGCAATATTAAACATCACCGTGGATCATTATGGACCAAAGTGTGCCAGGGTTGAAGGTATATATCATTCTCAGAGCTCACATGGACCTAATTTATACAAGAAGCCAGACCAGGTTTGTAGAAAGCCATTAAAAAATTATCTTGAGGAAGAGACCTGGTCGGTCTTTTGTTTGTTTGTTTGGTTGGTTGGTTGGTTTTTTCTTTTCTTTTCATTTTTTCTTTTTTTTCTTCCTTTTTTCTTTTTTTTCTTTTTTTTTCTGATCAGTCTTCCTCATTAACTTAGACCATGAACCCTAATATAGACAAGTTCAAGAGAACCACCATATACAGGCTACCCATGCATGCTTCATCATTCCCAGGGCATAAATTTCAAATAATTCAAATTTCATAAAAAAAATTAGCAGATGTCTTCAGAACTAATCCAGAGTCTCAGGAGAGCTTCCTTGATCTCCCAGAGATGTCCCTGCCCCAAGTTAATTCTAATTAGTTCAGACTGGTGACTCTGTTACCATGCAGGGTCAGAGCAGATCATTTTTACTTTTCTGCCAGTCAACAGACATAGCTAGCTGTCTTAGTTAGGGTTACTACTGCTGTGATGAAACACATGACCAAAGCAGCAGGGCAGAGGGGTGTGGGGAGGGCAAGGTATTCAGCTTTTGCTTCTACATCATTGCTCATCAGCACAGGAAGTAAGGAAGTCAGGACAGGAACTCAAGCAGGACAGGAACCTGAGGCAGGAACTGATGCAGAGGCCATGGAGGGGGGCTGCTTACTGGCTTGCTTCTCATGGCTTCCTTATAGAATCCAGGACCACCAGCCCAGGGATGGCAACACCCACAATGGGCTGGGCCCTTCCCCCATCAATCACTAGTTAAGATCATATCCTACAGGATGGACTACAACCTGATCCTTAATTGGAGGTTCCCTCCTCTCAAATGACATCAAACCAGCCAGCACAATGCCTTAACATTGATCTTGCAGATACTCAGGTATCGTACAGAGCGGATGGAGATGGGAAGGGTTCACATGGCACTGTGTCTTCCTTCAGAATTGATGTTCACGCTGTCTCCGAGTGTAAAACACTCCTATGTGATAGAGTGAATTGAAAGCTAGGTTGTAGCTTCATCTCGTTCCCTAATTCAGTCATTCAGTCAGTCATCAAACAATCATCCCACAGAATAGAGAATCTCATTCACATCACACTGCCTCAGCTCAAAATCCTGACTTCAGCTCCTACACAAGCTATGTATATGTTTGTGCCTCAGTTTCTTCATACATAAAGTGAGGGATAATACAGCCAGGACCTTCCCGAGAATATCAAATGGTTGGTTTAGCTAATCTGCTTATTAGCTTACATAAAATGAGGTCTGAAACAGAAGGGATGGATAAACGGCAGGTGTTCTCTTTACTCTCATGTGCTCCAGCACTGGCTAGAAACTGGAGACTTCCTGACACCCCTTTCCTGGATTTTCAAGGACTTCCTTACCCATACAGATGACAAATATTTAAACAAACGAAATGTGACAACACAGACAGGGAGAAAGGGCAAAAGGATGCTGACAAAAGATGAACTCTGCCTGGGGGAGCTGGAGGAATCCTACCTGAGCTCTCTCTCCCCTGGGAGCCTCCTGGGAATTTGTTATGCAGAAAGGACAAGGACATTGTAGGTAGCACAGGAAAGGGTCAGAAGTCATGGAAGAGAGGAAGGAGATAGCATGGCCCCAGGTCAGTGTTAATCCCACCAGATGAGAGTAAAAGACCAACAACTCCAATGGCCAAACTAGAGCAAGCCTTTTCATTCTGCAGGAGATGGTGGCTGTCTCTGCTAATACGGCCCTGGATATGGGGAAGATGAGGTTTTCGTAGCTCAGGCATAGGGGATTTCCAAATGGGGGATTTGGCAGGCGAATACACAGCAGACATCACAGAAGCATAATTTAAGCATAACAACCTCCTGAAATAGCGGCGTGGGTACAAGGTGGTCACAACAACTTCTTGAAACAAAAGCATGGTTACCATTTCCTGGAACAGACACTACAGGACTATTGTTAAGATTACAAGTATGGCATAGCCTTACCCTGAGAAACAGATTTAATAACAAACAGGAACAAAGCAAGTTTGTCTTTACTCTAAGAGGGCTTCCAAGCCCAAGAAGGAGGCAGGCTGGTTTATCAACAGGTGGGCTGAAACCAGTTTGGAAAATGGGTGAGGAGGGGCTGGAGAGATGGCTCAGAGGTTAAGAGCACTGCCTGCTCTTTCAGAGGTCCTGAGTTCAATTCCTAGCAACCACATGGTGGCTCACAAACATCTGTAATGGGGTCTGGTGCCCTCTTCTGGCCTGCAGACATACACACAGACAGAATACTGTATACACAATAAATAAATAAATATTTTTAAAAAAAAAGATAATGGGTGAGGAAAGTGGTGACAGGTTGGTGTCAGGAAACATTAGCTCATGTCATCCTTCATATCTCATGCTTAATGTGAACGTCACTGATCAAGTCTCCCCTCTCCCAGTTGGGAGCCCCTGGAGGACCATCCCCTGATAGGTGTTTCCAGCCTCACAAACTTACTAACAGAGCTGGCAACTTAACGCTATTTCTTTGTAGCCAAGTAAACTTGGCTATTATGGAGCAGATTTCAACATTTACATAAGTCTTCAAGGAATTTCAAGGAAATGTGGAACCCACAGAAGCATGCCTAGGGTCAATCCTCCAGACCCCAGGGGAGGAAAAGGCAGCTTCTGCTAGTGGGGTCCAGCAGAGGGAAAAGTGAGACAAGATGACTTGGGTAAGCACTAAGGAATCACGGAAGGCCTTGAAGGAGGGAAGTATTGTCAGCTGTTTTCTTATGAAAAAGACCACTCTGGCATCAATGTAGTCCCCAAATAACAACAGCAACGGGAGGGATAAAGCAAGATGCAAAAAGACCAGGAGAAGGCTATTTCCACACCCTGAGCCCAAGAGAACTCAGCTCTTCCCTTTGTTAGTTCCAAATGCTGGGCTCTTCTCATCCATTATTAGGCACTTTGCTCAGGATCGGGCCTCCTCATTAAATGATGAGTCCATGAAAAAAATACAACCATGAGTGTTTTTCACTGATACATCCCTGGTGGTCACTATTAATACCTCCCATCTATTCACTGTAGACAAAAATAAATGGAATTGACACAGGATTGTTTAAGTATATATAGCATTCTTATCTTCTGAAAGAGGCTAAAACATATAGAAACAGTGATGGCCTTCCCTATGGGTAGCTTCTACAGCTGTGGATCCAACAAACTTTGGGTCAAAAATATTTGAAAAGCATGCATCTACACAAACACAGGAAGCTCCATTTCTTATCATTATTCACTAAACAATAAGGCATAGTATCTTAGCTAGGGGTTTCTGTTGCTGTGAAGAGACACCACGACCATGTCAACTCTTAGATAGGAAAACATTTAATTGGGGCTGACTTACATTTCAGAGGTTTAGTCCATTATTGTCATGGCAGAAAGCACGGTGGCATGCAGGTGAACATGGCACTGGAGAAGGGGCTGAGAATTCTACATCTTGATCCACAGGCAGCAGAAGCAACTGTGTGCCACACTGAGGGTAGCTTGAGCAGAAGAGATCTCAAAGCCCACCCTCACAATGACACACTTCCTCCAACAAGACCACACCTCCTCCAACAAAATCACACCTCCTAATAGTCTAATAACCCGTTGGGGGGGGGCTATTTTCTTTCAAACCACCATACATAGCAACTATTTACACAGTACTTGTGTTCTCTAAGATGTCCTACAGTAACCTATAGAGGACTTACAAATACAGGAAGATGTGTGCAGGTTATAGGCAATCACTACCCTATGCCTTTTCATATAAAGGACGTGAATATCTATTTGCTTAGGTATCCCTGAAGGTTCTGGGACCAATCTCCCCATGGACACCAAGGAACAAATGGGGGTAGGTAGAGATAGGAATATATAACCATCTATTTTGATAATTTGAAGTTGTTATTTAATTCCTGCAGCTTAAGTTATGAAATTACCCTCCTAGCATCCATTTCTGTTACAAGTTCTGTTAGTATTTTTAAATGGCTACCCTTTTTACAGAAGAGGTGCTGAGCAACTCAGACCAATTAAGTGCCTTATCCACATCATACAGTCAGGAAAGAACAAACTTGGACCTGGGCCTGGCCAAGCCCAGCACGGGCCTGACCATCTGTGTTAGCCCTTAGGTGGGACACGCCAACTAGAGAAAGCTATGTGGAGATCAGGATACCACGTCGGTTCCTAAACTAAACACCCACACATTTGAGAAAATGAAAGACATGTCAACTCATACACAAAAGCAGGAGCAGAATCTAGTATCCAAGAAATCTCTTAGTGTATTGGGAGAAAGTAAATACATTAATATAGCATAGATATACATAACATAGGGAGAAAGGAATGAGTTAACCATGAAAATGTCATCCAGAGCGGCACACACAAGTAGTCCTTGAATTTGGGAGCTGCCGGGGCAGAGGAATTTCAAGTCAGAAGCCAATCTGGGCTACATAGCAAGATCCTGTCTAACACAAAACAAAACACTACCTAGAAAATTCAATAGAAGAACACTGCATGAGGCTTGAACCTTCAAAGGTAACCTTGGAAAAAAAAACCAACTATTGGTTGTGAGTTTCTTGACCCTTCTATGGCCTTAAATGAACATTCAGATCTATTCCCCATCTCATCAAGAAAGTCACCTAGTTAATTATCATGAGGTGACTGAAAAAAAAACTCTTGACCCAGAACAAAAGCACATCTTTTATGGTAGATTTTTTTTTTCTTCACTTCAATTCTGTGGGTAGACTTTTAAAGAAAATTGCTTTTCTCCACTGGGTTATGGATCTCACATTTAGTCTTCTGCTCCTTTGAGACATTTCTCTCTTCAACATGTGTGCCTTCTTGGAGTCTCGCCGCCATTGATTCCCCCTGACTCGCGGGTTGCCGTTTGCTGCCTATCTCAATGCAAAGATCTGAAGCTGGAGTCTGGCTCCCTGGACCTCAGCGAGTGAGTGAAACTTGATGTTGGGGCTGGGGAAGTGTTCTTACGGCTTCCTCACTTCACCTTTAAATCTAGACACTCATCAGGCCTGCCAGGGAGGAGACTGCAAGCTAAAAATAGAACCCAGTTGGATGAGGTCTGGCATGCAGAATGCAGGGTAGACAGCAGTGCCTCAACCCAGCTGGGACGATTCTAACATTCAAGTTCCCCTTCTGGAACAGAGGAGACACAGTTGTGTCTTAAACGTGTGTTAAACGTGAGCCCACTGTGAGCCAAGAATACACGAGGAACTCACTGTATTCCCAAGGGCACATGATTGAAACCAGATAGTATAGTCTGTTCTCTAAGCCCAGGTGAGGGTTCCTTGTCCTTAGAAGGAAATGTATTTTTCTTAGACTTGGAAAAACGTTGCTTACAATCTGCTGCGTTTTGACTACACACACACACACACACACACACACACTCTCTCTCTCTTTCACATTTTCTATATCTCTGTCAAGCTCCCTTCCACATCCCATTCTGTGTCGTAGCCATATGACCTACAGCAACAAGCAAGGGTCATTTCCTCGGTGGCCCAGGCTTTGATGATGCCGGACCCTTAGTTTGGAGCTGTGGCCTGACTTCAACAGAAGCGCATATGGCTCCGGGAGAAAAGCAAGGAGCAGGAGCGGACCGCCAAGATCACAGGATCAGTGAGGGACTAACCAAAGCTGCAAGTGGAAAGGAAAGAGGAGATGAAAGCCACGTTGGCTGTTTTGACAAGAGCCCCAGTTGAACACAGGAAAGCCCAGAGGCAAAAGCAACTGGACTTACAATAAATTAGTAAAACTGCCCGTGGGTTCTGGCTCTGCTGTCAACACAGGAGAACGAACGCAGCTCCGCTTGCAGAGAAGAAGGGCTGGAAAGGCTCCGATTTTACACTTAGACATGTGCCCAGACTCCTGGGATAGGATAGCATGAATTCCTGGGATTCTCTTTGTCTGTGGCGTGTTAAACATGGAACATAAGTCCCCCCAATCAGCTTTCCCTTGCTTCATGAGAGAATTTTATGTAGCCCACCCAAGGATAGGTTAGCTGGTTTATTAAATTCATAACAAAAGGAGTGATAGTATCTCCCCAGGACTAAACAAGAAAGAGAGGCTCCATATTTCTCTCCTTGATGTTGCTCTGTGAATAAAAACATGAAATGTTCTTCTCCGTATATTAATAGCCACAAAAGTTACTTTCTTGATCCAGCCACCATGCGCTATGGCAGGAGATTAGTTACCGGAGACGGATACATCAAGAGGAACATGAAAGAAGCCGATTGGCAGAGAAAGACTAGACAGCCCTTCCTCACCTGGGCTTCATGTGCTAAGCAAAGCACTTGTGAGTTAAAGGCCCTGGGCCTGCAAATGGAGGGGTCTGTGTTACCTGAACGTCCTATGAAGGGTCATGCCCTAGAGAGCCAAGGCTTTGGGAGCTTTTGCCCTGAGTTCACTAGGCCACTCCTGAGTGTTTCTCCTGCCTCAAGTAAACTATCCCTTTTTTTTTTTTTTAAATCTCTGACTGCAGGTCTCTGATGCAGTCTGTCGGTCTGGGACACAGAGCCTGGCTTTGGGTGCCCTGAGAACTCAAGTCCACCACACAAAGCATGGCTTTTTCTCTGTTTTCTTTTCCTTCATTTTATCTCTTTTTCAGATCCTCTCTAAAACTTGAGCATGCATGCTTCTTGGACACTCTGGGATTTCACTGCTTCTCTGTCGTCCAAGACTATCTTGAAAGGCGTGGTTCTCTCCGGATGTCCTGCCTCCAGGCAGCTGCTGGGATTTTCAGTGTACCTGCCCTGATTGGGGTAGTTCTTTCTCTGTTTGTTTCCTCTCAGACTCTACTAAAATAGTCCTCCAGCTTCTTTCTGAGTCCGTTTTTAAATTTTTTTATTAACGAGACTTAGAACCCAAAGGGAAACCTCAGTTCCCCATAATAATCCTGTAGTCACATAGTTGCCGATGGGTTTGCTTTCAATGAACTTTGACTAAAATATTTTTTGCTGAGTCATACATTGTAATTTCAAAATATTCTATGTTGACCTTTAAAAATTCTCTTGAGGAGTGAAAAACAATAAAATGAAGAAAACCAGTTGAAGTTAGTAAAAGAGTAAATTGACAATCCTCTCAAACCGTTAGCGCTACAAGTCTTTTTTACTAGGCCCTCACACCTGGGAGGCAAGAGCACTATCACTGAGTGACATTCCTAGCCTTTCGGGATCAGCACTGTTTAAAGTGCTTTTAAACAGTAAATAATTTACCAACCTTTAAAGACCCAGAACTCGACATTTGTATGCTGAGTAAATGTATTACATTGTCTTTTATACATACTGCAGAAGAAAGGGACGAGAGAGTTAGAGAGATGAATCAATAATTAAGAAAAGACATTATTCTTCTGGAGGACCCAAATTCATCCCAGCATCATGTTAAGTGGCTCACAACTTCCTGTAATTCTACCTTTAGGAGCTCTAACAACTCAGGTCTCCAAGGACACCTGCATTCGTGTGTGTGTGTGTGTGTGTGTGTGCGCGCACACACACACACACACACACAATTAAAAGTAATTTTAAAAAATAAGGTGTGCTTATTTGCATTTTGTTTTGTTTTGTTTTTAAGGAAAGGCAAAAGCACAAAATATCCCCCAAGTTTGGTAAGGATAGAGAGTGGAGAAATAATTTATAGTTAACAAACTAATGTAAGACCTAATCCAAGAGCGAAGAGGATCCTAACTCAGAGGGAGGGGGAGAAAGTGACAAAGTAAATATGTTGTGGACAAAGGTCCAAACAGCCAGAGGGAAAACAGGAACTCTAAAGTCAGCAAAAGAATTGAACAGGGTGTGAAATTTAAGATGAGCTGGGTTCTGCTCCCACCCCCCACTCCCCAACTACCCACCTCCCACCCCACCCCGTGCGCCAGATTCCCTGGGAGATCTGGATATTATCTACAGTCAACAGCAGATGAGAACGCTGAAGAAGGGATGACGCTGACAGATGCAGCAGGATGATGGAGGAGGATGAAGCAAAGAAGGGTGGGGTGGCTGAGCAAGAAAGCTAAGCAGAATGGGCTGGTTTGTCAATTTTATCTTCCCCTCGGGCCTTACAGAAGATAAGAAAGGTCAAAATCTGTCTAGAGGGAGGGTATTAGGCAGACGTTGCAGAGGAAGATTTGTGCTGGGATTTTTTTTTCCCACACTGCCCAGAAAGAGGCTTTGCAGAAATCCTGCAGTGTGATTGGGCTGCGTTCATAACTATCATTCATAATCATTTAGATTCTGGGGGACAGAACCATTTCTATTTCAGAGGAAATGTGTAGGTTCACAAAAATCACTGTGTGGCAATTCTGTTTGCAAGTCAAGATTAAATATGAGGGTCTTCAAACATGAAAATAAAAGGCTTAGGTACTGAGATGTTGTGGGGGGAAGTACCAACAATTTTGCAATATATACCCAGAGGGTAAATGTGAGAAGAAGAATTAGAGAAAGAGGGGTGAACTTAAATCCTCATGAAGTAACTCTCCTTGGTAAGAGGAGAGTGCCAAAATTACAAGACAGGAGAATAGATGGATATGGATGGATGGATGGAAAGTGGGATGGATGGATGCAGGACGGAGCCACTGACATTGACAAAGAGATTGAATAAGTAAACCTAAAAGATAAGACCAAGTTGGCTCGGAAGGAAAAGCCACTTATGTGTATGTCTGATAGCCAGAGGTGGATCATGGGAATCCCTGTAGAGGAAAGACAGAAATGACTTCCACAGTTTGTTCTCTGGCCTCCACATGCATGCCACGGCACGCACATACACTCAAGTGCACAAATGCATGAAAACATACACTAAATAAATGAATAGAAAAATAAGTAGGTGTTCAAAGGACAAGGTCCACGTGTATAAAACTTATTTCAATGTTGTAAACAAGTAAGAAAATGTACACGTGTAATATCTGTTTAAAATAGAATGTTGTGTAACCTTTGCAACAGCGAAACTCGAACATATTTATGTAAGCAGTCCAATTCATATCAAAACAAGAAGAGGCCAACACAGCTGGGCCAGTTAACATGAATGAACCAGTGAGCCAGTAACATCTGCCAAACAAATGTGGAGAACACTCCAGAGGCTGTAAACTGAGAAGGCCGAGGGGAAGGAAGTGCATGAGAAAAATAGAAAGAGGAAGTAGAATTTAGGAGTGACAATGGAGACAGAGGGGTCTGCAGGTGGAATAAGAAGATACTAACAAACACAGGGGAAACACTAGCAAGAGATATACAGCCTGTGAAATAAAAATTAGTTGCAAGAATACATATTATAAGGATGGGAATCCTTTATGTGAAGACCATGGCAGCCTGTGGCCTGGTTGCCAGGCTCACTACTGAGCTTTGTGTGCCCGGGAGAGTTGAATCCCTCAGCTTCAAGGTCTGGAATTCAGGATTGCAAGCTCAAAAGCTGAATTTTGCCAACCATGGGCCTGGGACCAAGGCCTAGGCTCACAAAGACAGATAAATGAGGATATCATTTTGTATACACAGACACACTTTCATCCTGCAGGCGGTCTTTGAAAGTAAGCAAATAACAGTTGGAAGATCTCTCAGTGAAAATGGTGCTGCCACAAAAAAAAAAAAAAAAAAAAAAGTCAGGGAGAAACAGAATTAAATTCCTAGTCTACGGGCACGTGGCTTTGGCATTTGTTAGCTGCGTGGCCTTGAGCAAGTGATTTAATCTCTGTGTCTCGTCTACTCTATGACACGTTCTGATATCTACTACTATGTAACAGATCACCCCAAAATTAAGTGGTTTAAGACAACTATCATTTATTTGTTCACACCTGCTATTATGTACTACATGGTGCTAACTGAAGTGATCAAATGTGGACTGGAGGACTTCTGTACATGATATCACGTGGGGACTCAGCTAAGCCAAGGCTGAAGACACAGGGCTCACCTTCTCACCGCAAGCTTGTCTAGAGATTTTTGAAGGTTCTCCAAGCCTTGATGGCTGGATTTCAAGAACTAGTATCCATAGAAACAGAAGCAAAGCCTGCCAGCCTCTTATGCTTAGACCAGAAGTTGACACATGTCCTATTCTATTGGCCAGGCAGCTACAGGGCACAGATTCAATAAAAAAAAAAAAAAAAGGACATAATGTCATCCATACCTCTCAATACTTCTCCTATACTGATGGTACAAACCAAGCAGTCAGTGAAGGAGAACTCTTCTTTAAATGTTTGATGTGTGCTTGCTACATTGTTTGAGACTGCTTTAGGAGACAAGAAAACACAAGATGCATGACATTCTCAAGCTATAGCCACATGTGACCATATGTGTCATACTAACACAAGCGTACACATATGTGGTAAACATACTCAGATGTACTGAATATGCTATACTTGTCTTCTCTAAATTAAAAGGAGAAAGTAAGCTGGGTGTGGTAGCTCATACACACCCTTAATCCTTGGGAGGATGAGGCAGGAGGACCATGAGTTCAAGGCCAACCTTGATTGGTATGAGATTATGTATGAGAAGAAATGAAAAGTTTAAAAGATAATCTGTTAAAAGGAAAGACGACAGCAAGAGTAGAATTCTCTTTAAAGGGGCTGGAGAGATGGCTCAGTGGTTAAGAGCTCTGCCTGCTCTTCCAAAGGTCCTGAGTTCAATTCCCAGCAACCACATGTGCTCACAACCATGTGCAATGAGATTTGGCGCCCTCTTCTGGCCTGCAGGGATACATGCAGGAGAGCACTGTATACATAATAAATAAATAAGTAATAATAATAAAAATTCTCTTTAAAGTAAAGGATAGAAAGACCAGCTAGCACTAATATTCATCATAGACTAAAATATGAGGCTGTCACTACGCATGAGGGTGAATTTAGCTATTCACTGATGACACCCATCTCAGTCCCTTCTGTCATCTGCTCAGGGGACTAACTGGCATGCCACTGTTGTCTCTTTCCAACAGAGCAAATGTTTGTCATCATGCCCAGACACCTCCTGTTCGATTGGACCCCCCTGACTCTAACCTCAGCTCTAGTTTTTGTGGTCACATGATCCACAGAGAAAGCTAATGTGGTAGACAGCCGTGGGACCATCACATGATTCGGGCGACTGAACATCATGCATAGATACCTGGCCCCACTTCTTCCTCCTTCTGTTGTCAGTTAAGTCCTTCCTCCAGGAACGCTGATATTCTAATTCCAAGGACTCTGCAGAAACTCAAGGACCTATGAATATGACCTTCCTTTTGGAGATTAGGTCTTTGTAGATTTAATCAAGTTAAGATGTTGTAGTATTAGATTACAGAGACATTAAATCTAACCAGTAATGTCCCTCCAAGAAGAGACGCTGAAATACACACAGGCAAAGAACACCAAATGGGGTGGAAGCAGAGTTCTGGGCGTTCACCATACCTGCACAATGAGAACCTCTGAAGCTTGCTGGTCAATGCTGGCAGCTAGAAAGAAACAAAAAAGGACTCTTGCCCAAGGCCTTCAGTAGCAGCCAAGCACTTCGATTTCACACTTCCAACCTCCCAAACTGTGACAGAATAAGTTTCTATTCAATAAGTCCTGGCAGATAGAAGGTAAGATAGAAAGAATGTAAAATATCAGAAAAAAAAAGAACAGAGAAGAAGAACCAAAAGAAGCATAAATGGAGAAAGCCAAAGAACTGAATCCCAATTATCAGCTATAAATCTAGAAGGTCACTGAAACAAACAATGACGTCAACAATGGCAGCAGCCTGCACCTAGGAGCAGACATCGCACTGCGTGTTTGTCTTTATTTCTTCCACTATTGATAACAACCGCAGGCAGGTTTTCTTAGCACCAAGATCAGAAAATCATCCAGAAGACATCCGTAGTTTACTAGGGGTAGCATAGGACAGTGAATGACACCGCCAGGGGCAAATCAGACTGGTTTTGCTCAAAAGCCTTCCTCTTTCCCAATAACGTAAATGTTAATATCGTCCAGGAGAGAAGGGGAACAAAGCAAATGGGTACTTTTCAGGGCAGTATATGGATAAGAAATTGCTAGAAAAAGAAAGACTTAGAATTCCAGCATTCTAACCAATACAGACAGAGAAAATAATGGCTTTCCTCTTCTCCTTTCTTCTCCTCCTTCTCTTCCTCCTCCCTTCCTCCCTTTTCTCATATTAACCATGTTGTAGGGAAGCTTAGTAGATAAGCAAGGTGTGTGTGGGGAGACACATGGTCTTCTGGCTGAACTGGGAAGCAGAAGGAGAAAGCCTTCTCAGCTCGGTTCCTTGATGATATTATGAACAGCAGCGTTGAGAAAGGACTTCTGAGGAGTTCTGGAAGAGGTGGCACTACTGGAAATAAATCAAAGTGATTCCCAAGTGCAAACATTTAGTATCAATAAAAACAGATAGCGGAAAAGTTGCTTTACTTGGCTACCAGTCTCTGTGAAGGGCGCTGAGCCAAGAGGGCGTAAGAGCTGTAAAGATGAATAAAGCTACTTTGTTAGTAAAAGGGGAGCAACTAATGCTGACTTATCAAAACGAAGGATGCGTTGCTGAGGTCTCTGGCAGATAACTGGATTTTCTTCTATCACGAAGAAATAAATATGTAAGAGGAATGATCAAGTCGACGAAAGCCCTCCTGGCTTCAGAAGGATTCAAGGATGGTGTGGCATGTTTAAAAATGGATATAGAGAAAACTCAAAGAGAGGAAGAAAGCCAAAGTCTGCATTAAAAAAAAAAATAAATTCCCCATAGTGTAGTAATACAAAATGCTCAGAGACATGGGGCGAAGAGGACCAAAGCCAACACAGAACAAATGAGAAATGTTTGAGGTGACGTCGGGCAGTGAGATGAGAAGGGGATCCAGGAGGATGGAATCTCTTCCTGTGGTTACCTAGTGTTCAAAAAGCAGAGAAAATAGTGATAGTTTAGGAGAAACGGTGAAGACTGGAGGGCAAGAGGTTAAACATACACCGGAGGGCAGTTGAGAGCACTTGCTGCTTTTCTAGAGGACCTGAGTTCAGATCCTAGCATCCTTACCAGGCAGCTCACAATCACCTGTGGCTGCAGACCCAGCAGATCTGGGTCCCTTTTCTGGCCTCCGTGGGCAACAACACGTTTGCTTTTGTATGTGGGCAATAGACACACATACACACACACAAAAATTAACTAATTAATTAATTAAAAATAACAAAATCAAATTTAAAAATTTTAAAGTAAAAGTAATAAATCTTTGAATATTAAACATGCTTTCACCCAGCTCCAAGTTTTAAGCTTTCTTGTAGTTCAGTTCTCCTTTCCTTCCCCGTTCCATCTGTCTATACCTCCCTCCTGCCTTTCCTTCCATTTTCCTTTTTTCCTTTCTATATTTTAGGCAGCTTTCTTAACTTCCCTATGCCTCAGTTTCTCTTTAAGTGTAAAATGAAGGAAAAGGAAACTCTTAGGGCGGCCTCTCCTTCCCTTACCAGGTGCTCTTGCAGAGTAAGTGGGTTTTCATTTGAGCCCTAGCTGACAGGGAAGGAGCTAAAAGTTCATGATTGTGTATAATAACCTTGGGGGGTATAGACCAAAGAGCCCTGAAAGAGAAGCTGCTGACAGTATGCAGGATATGTCTGAAGAATTTGTTCCCAAGTGGGGGGAATGTCAAGAAAGAGGCGGGCTAGTATTGAGAAATGAAAGAAAATATAGCTTTTAAACAATCTCAACAACTCAAAAATTATCTGGATTGTCAAAGTGGCGAAATGAAAGGCCTCTTGGGTGGGGCAGACTCAACTCTGGGCGCCCAGTGAAGACAGCACAGCCTTTCCAGGCTCCAGTCTGCAGCGGCACAGAATCCCACAGTGAAATAAGGAAGTCTAATCACAGCTGACTGAGGGCAGAAGAAACACAGTGACAATCTGAGGTCACATCCTGAATGGTCATCTTTAAAGGACAGTTCAATGACAATCTATCTATAACCTAGGCCACCGCTAAAGAGAAAGTAATGGTTGTGTGCTCGCTGACAAGGGAGAGTCCTTCACATGGTGTTTAAAGACAGAGTGCAGAACGCCATGCATATTAAATTACTCTACTTTATGAAAGCATTTTATATGATTATAAGTACATAACCGAACCAGATGCAAGAGCCTAGAAAATGAAGCTTGGGTGCCATGTAGTTTTTCTTTCTTTGATTACTTACCTAGCAGAAGGAAAATGCTGTATTAGTTTTTTTTAAATGGCGTTGGGGATTCAGGGACCTTGTTCAGTGGCAGAGCGCATGCGTGGCATACATAAGGTCCTGAGTTAAATATCAATACCAATAAATAAAAGAAGCATCAGCAACACAGATAAAGAGTAGCGATTTTAACACAGATAAAGAATAGCCATTTTAGCACAGATAAAGAGTAGCCATTTTTTAAAAAAGGCTTGACAGGTCTACCTGAATGGTAGTAAGTAAGTAACTGATAAAAACACTTGGTTCTCTACTGCCTCAGTTTACCTGTTTATAAAATGAAAGATAACCTGACATGATTTTGAGGAGGATAGATGTGGTTTCTTTCTTTTTTTTTTTCTTTTGAGACAGGGTTTCTCTTCTCTGTGTAGCCCTGGCTGTACTGGAACTTGCTTTGTAGACCAGGTTGGCCTTGAACTCACCTGCCTCTACCTCTCTAGTGCAGGAATTAAAGGCAAATGCCACCACTGCTCAACTGGTTTTTTTATTGGGGGGGAGGGGGTATGACAGGGCCTTACATAGACCAGGTTGGCCTAGACCTTGCTACATAGTCAAAGGCTGGCCTTGAACATCTGATCATCCTCTCTCCCCTTTAGAAGAGCTGGGAAGACCATCAAGAGCCACCATGCCCAGCTCTGGATGTGATTGTGAATAGCACAGAAGCGTGACACTGGGACAGCAGACTTCCGGCCTGGAACGATCCAGGTCTATGGCATCACACCTCTGTGCTATTCCTTAGCTTTTTTTTTTTTTTTGTAGCTATGGATTTTATTGGTAAGAATTGTTAACAATTGACATTGTTAGTATGAAACCCGTACATGTGTATAACGATAGGACACAGTAAATAAACTCCTGGGTAATGATATTGATATTCTAAACTAATATATATTAATATATATAATATATAATAATATATATTATTATATACAATAATATAATATATATATTTGAGCAGTAAGTAGTTAAGTTAATGAGTAAAGAAGCAGTTGGGTGGTGGTGGCACACGCCTTTAATCCCACCCTAGCTTTTTTTTTTTTTTTTTTTTTTTTTAAGCACAAACAGGAGTCGTCTCTGAGAACTGCAAAACCCAGGGGGAAAAAAACAAAACAGAATTTATAAGTCTGTCAAAATGAGGAGGACTTTGCTTGGAATTCTTTCAGCTTGTTTCTCTGGGACAAACTCAGAACCATTTTCTAGAGTCTTCCTCAAAGTTCAGTAGGTGACTTACATGTTGTTCTATTCTGTTTCTGGGTTTCATGTAGACAGCTTCACACTGCTGAGCCCAAATCAACATATGCCTTTAAGTTTTCTCTTGCGTTCTCAGCTCAATCCTAAATCTTTTTAAAAAGTACATGCATCTGCTCATTTCTTGCTGAGTTATGTCTGAATTTTTTTAATTAATATTATAAATGGAGTATCTTTCCATTACAGTTTAAACCTGATCTCATTTGCATACAAGGTAGCTATGAGGATGAACCCCCCAGATATTAAAATGTTATCCATGGAACCACAAGAATTAGAAATAGTTGTTAAAGAAAAAAATACGAAGATTAAAGCACAGACTACAGAATATAAAAATAACTAATTCATATGGGAATTCAGTATATTACAATCAGAAGGAAAATAAATTAATCTGTAAATTACAATGTAAAACTAGTTATCAATTTAGAGAAATATAGATTCCCTTCCTCGGGCTTTACAGCAAGTTAATCTAGATTAATTAGAGACTTTAATAAAGCCAGATTAATCAGTGACACGAAAAATAAAGCTATTACAGGAAGAGATAAATTTAAAATTCATTTATTTTAAATCAAGATAAAAAAAGAAATGGTTTGTAGATAATATGTGTAAAACCTAGTCCCCATAACAGAAAGTAAAATATTTATGTAGTCAAATCCATAAAAACATGTGTTTGGGGTAAAATGTATCCAAAAGTCAAATGATGGGTACATCATTGCTGCACATAGGAAAAGGGCAATTTTCTTTAATTTACAAAGAATCTATCCTAATAAATGGGGGGGGGTTGACAACTGATTGAAAACTGAACAGAAGGCTATCAGCTCATTAACGCAGTTTGTACAGATGAAGTTCAAAAAGCTAAAAAATACCAAGAATAGAGGAGGAACATTATGTCCACTGACTGCAGAGAATCCAGAGAACACAGAAGGCCGCCTCCTCTGCAGGCAGAGCATGATGGGTCACAGACACTGGTCCATCAACTGTAATGTTTTTGTTGTTGTTGTTGTTGTTTCTTTTCTTGGACACTGATTTGGAATGGCTTTCTTATCATTATGATAAAACATGATAAACTCTCTTAATTGCATTCACAGTGAAAACTGAAGAATTCCCCCCAACTCATTCATACTCAGGAGTTGCTTTTCTGTTTGGTGCTTTTGAGTTTTAACCTTAAGAAAATCAGATTGCTGCTCAACTATGCTTGGACATCTGCCTTCCCATGCTCTGCTTTTGAAAAGGGCTGCATCTTATATCTGGGAAGTTACCCTGCCAGCTTCACATGCAACACTGCCAGGGTGCAGCTAGTTGTCCTGAAACATCTTCAGTTTCCTCAAATGGCCGCTTTATCTCTCCTGGAACTTCTCCTTTGGTTAAGGATACTCTACCTCCGGCATCACTATTAATGGGATTTTGTGACTCTTTCTAGACCATTGGCCTTCATGAAACATTGTGGCACCTCTGTCCCCAATAGCTTTTCGGTTTTCTGGTATCGTAACAAAACACTGACCAAAACCAGTGGGAGGACAGGCTTTGCTTAGCTTACAGATCATAGTCCATCATCAGAGGAAACCAAAGCAGAAGCTAAAGGCAGAAACCTGAAGTAATGAACTGAAGCAGAGACCACAGAGGAGCACACACACACACTGGCTCATGACTCATTCACTCAACATTTTTGTATAGCCCAGGCCTACCTGTCTGGATAAGGTATAAGTCCACAGTGGCTGGAACCTCCTACATCAATTGCTCATAGGCCAATTTTATGCAGGCAATTCCTCAACTGAGATTCCCTCTTTTCTGGTACATGTAGGTTTGTTTCAAATTGACATGAACTATGACATCTTCCTGAAAGGAGCCATTCTTTCCCCCACCCCATAATGAAAATAATTCATTGGTCAGTGCTAAAACATTTGATACAGAAATAACTTAAATATTGTTAATATACATGTCACCTGCCACTTATTTTTACTGTAATTATATAAATGTGGCTATACACAAAATACACACACTGATGCTTCCCTTTTTAGAATAGGGTTGCTTCCCAACAACTCATTGAACATCATACCTTGGCAGCACAGTGCACTGTAGAATTTTTTAGTGACCCCATGGCTGACTGGGAGCTGTGACCATCACTGCCAAGCACCCCAAGAGAATAGTGCACCATGCATCACCTAGTTTCTACAGAATGCATGTGGCTTTTGAAATCATTATAGAGTTGGAAAACCTTTAAATTGAACTATCAAGATAGGGACAACCTATAAAATTTACATGCCAGGTAGAATATAAATATACATTGTAAATGTTTATAATGTTTGTACATGTGTGGTGTATAAGAGTCAATATAAACCTATAGAATATTTCATCTGTGATGGTCTCTTGGGCATTTATTGCCTCCCAATTAAAACAATCCCTCAGGAAAGAGGAGAGAGGCCAATATGAGTCAGGAAATAAATGAAACTCAGGAAGCTTGAAAGCTACAAGATTTACAAGACCCCTCCCCAAGGTTATGAAAGCAACTGCTGGGGAGAAGGTTTGTTTCAAATCGACATAAACTATGACACCTTCCTACAAGAATCCATTCATTCCCCCATAATGAAAATAATTCATTGGTCAGTGCTAAAAATATCTGATACAGAAATAACTTAAGTATTGCTAATATACATGTCACCCACTGCTTAGTTTTACTATAAAACTATATAGTTTTATATACTACATTGAGCAGGCTCTCAGAGGGCTAGGCAGCGACAGTCACAGCTCCCAGTCAGCCATGGGGTCACTAGGAAACACTCAGCACTTTACAGTGCACCGTGCTGCCAAGGTAAGGTGTTTAATAGGCTAGATTTATTAATGTACTTTTCACATATTTTCACCTTGGATGGGTTTGTTGGGAAGTAACCCTGTTCTAAGTTGGGAAGCATCCGTGTGTGTATTTCTCCAACCAGATCTGATGCCATTAGGCTGTGCAGTGTTCAGCGGTCACGAATCATCATCCTGCACCGGCTTCTCAGTGACACAGTTGCTTTGCAGTCAGCCAAGCTCCTGCCACCCCATAAACTCACAGGTTCACTAAGCTAAACTTGAATGGAATCATCCCCATGGTCTGCTGTCAGCGCCTTCTCTGGGGTGAATACAGATTCATTTATGCCTCCCCGGAGAAGCCTCATAAAAACTGCTGTGTACTTCATGTGTATTGTTCTATTTAATTCTCACAATCGCTGATCAAATTAACACTAGTATAGATTCCGTCTGCGCCAGATTAAACCAGACCACAAATTCTTTGGCCTTCCTTCCACAAAGGGATGAGAGGGAAATCATCTCCACCCTGAAACTGTGCAGGCTCTAAGATCGCTTTGGCTATGAGCTTTATAGGGAAGTGATGTAGTGTAGTCACCAGAGGCAAGCCATAAGAGCATCCTCCTCTGGTACCCTCACTTTTGTACCCTGCGCCTCTGCTACAAGACAGCACCCAGCTTCTAGTTAACCCCTTCAAAGTGCCAGCCAATGAGGGAAGTCTTCCCGGATCATTTGGAACTAATAGCCGCCAGCTGAGTGCCACCAGGGGCCCGAGTCAGGTCACAGGGAGCATAAGGAGTATCAGCAAGTGTCTTGCCCAAATGCCTGATATACAAAATCACAAGATTTGGTACACTGGGTATTGGGTTAGTCCATTCCATGCTGAAGTAATCGTTACACTCAGTGTGTAACTGGAACTCCCATCTCCCAGATGTAAATCACAGTGAGTGAAGTAACTCTGGATCACACACCTAATTAAGATCCCAAACAAGGCAGCCTGCCTCTGAAGCCTATAATCTTACTACTCCATTGAATTCTTTTAAAATGATAATGAACTTTAGGAGACAGGGCAGAGATAACATCTTGATTCTTCTTAGCAGCTACTCTTAATTCCTACCTAATGAAGAATCTGTGCCTGAGGCCTATGTCCCCCCTCCCCCATCCCCTTCTAATCACAGTGACCTATTCATGCATATTTTCACATCCTTCTGAATTTTAAAATGTGGTAAGTTCCTTCCATGGATTTGCCTGCTTTTAAGACAGTGGGGGAGAAATCCCTGTTTCTCCTCTGTCCTCAGAGCTGATCCTATCAGCTAATGCTGGTTAATACCAAAAGGGCAACTAATTCTGGGCTTTGGGAAGTTGATTTCTATGGCATTAAACGCAGCTTAGCAATTTTTCAAGGAAACAGAGTCCCTAGGAGCTTGGAAGTGTCTATGATAAGCTATCATCCCATTCATATTAGAGTGAATTATTTCCTAAAATGGAGACAGGATTGGACAAATAGATCTGTACCTATAACCTTTCTGGAGCCAAAAAAAGGTCAGGGGTGAAGGACCCAGAGGAAGTGATCAAATCAAAGGTTATACACTGATTAAACACTGCAGCAATATGCATGCTGTGTACACACTATTGTTTCCAAGACACAATAAACCGCATTATATGTGACATCAAAGGAAGCCAGATCTCTGTGTGCTGGTTTGTTGTCAAAGGACTTTTTCACAACAAAGAGGAATAACAGCCACGTGACCCAGCCTAATTTTCTGAGGGTCCCTTCGAAAACATCTTTAGCTCAGCCTTTTACAGACTCCTCATATGAAACAAATGGTTTCAGATGACAGGCAGGCAGCAGGAAGCTCATGAGCAAAGCCCTCCTCTATATGGCCATGTGACTAATTCTCTTCAGAATTCTGAGAATTTAGAGTTTAACTAGTCAAATGATTCTTAAATAGTAACACTTAATTGCTTTCCAGTAAAAACAAAAGTAGACAGCAATTGGGTGTCAACATTTATGAGGTCCTGGGTTCAAACCCCAAAAGTAAATGAAGGATTAGTCTCCTAAAAGCCTGTGGTGGACAGAAAAGTTCTGCACAGAAAACTTGTCTTCCCTGGTAACATCTGTAGGCTGTGAGTGTCTTAGTTACTGTGCCACCGCTGTGAAGAGACTCTGTGACCAAGGCAACTCTTAAGAAAAGAAAGCGTTTATTGGGGGCTTGCTTAAAACTTCAGAAGGTTAGTCCATGATCATCATGGTGGGCAGCAGACAGGCATGGCACTGGACCGATAGCAACGCCCCCCCCCCTTTTAAATCCAACAAAGGAAGAGAGACAGAGCCAGAATGAGCTTTTATCATCTCAAAGCCCACCCCAGGGACACACCGCCTCCAACAAAGCCACACCTTCTAATCCTTCCCAAACAGTCCACTAACTGGGACTAAACCTTCAAATACATGAGCCTATGGGGACCATTCTCCCACCAACCACCACAGTTAGGTTCTGGGACATTTCTGTTGAGAGGATCAACAAATCTCTTAGAGTGGCGTCTGCCATGTTGAGAGTGTAGAAAAACTGACCTGGAGGTGGACCTTCCATCCCCAAAGTTAGTCCTCTGTGCCATTTGCGCACAGTCTCCACTTCCTTAGAGACTGTATCCCTTGAGTTGCTCCGATTGAAGAACACGTCTGCTTCTGGAGCTTTCTATCTGTTTTATGTCCAAGACATCTCTCTCAACCCCAATCTAATACTGAGGGGCTAAAAACTAGGAAGGGTTTGGGGATCCTGTACCTCAGCCTCCTCTCTCTGAGTAACCTTTGTCCCTTTACCCATCTCCCTCTCTTTTCTGAGACCCAAACTATGGAGAATGTGGCTGCTCACCAAACTTACTCTGGCTTAATGGCTACCAGTGGCCTAGAAGCCTCTGGGATTTGGTGGCCAAGTAAACTCAGTTTGGGTCTTTCCCCTCATCTGCCTTCCCCTGTCTGTCTGTCTGCCTGTCTGCATCTCTCTTTCTCTGTGTCTCTCTGTCTCTGTCTCTTTGTCTTTGTCTTTTGACTTCCAGTGCAAAGGCTCTTTCTCCCCTCTGCTTTTGCTGCCTGATCCCCACAAGCGGAGAATACCCTCCTCTGCAGGCCAGGCTCTCCCCACCTGCAAACTCTCCAACCCTAGGTGATGACTAGGGGACGACTGGAGTATGCCTCCCTGCCTTCTGAGATGGGTTCCAGTTTGTCTGTGGCCTTTGGCATGCTTAAAACTAAACTTCAGAAATTGGTCATCAAAAGAACAAATAACCCAATTTTAAAAAAAAATGGAATACAGACCTAAACAAAGAACTCTCAACAGAGGAAGCTAAAATGGCTGAAAGATACTTAAGGAAATGCTCAACATCCTTAGTCATCAGAGAAATGCAAATCAAAACAACTCTGAGATTCCATCTTACATCTGTAAGAATGGCCAAGATCAAAAACACTGATGACAGCTTATGCTGGAGAGGTTGTGGGGAAAAGGGAACACTGCTGGTGGGAATGCATAGATGTCAGTGTGGCGATTTCTCAGAAAATTAGGAAACAACCTTCCTTAAGACCCAGTAATACCACTTTTGGGTATATATCCAAAAGATGCTCAATCGTGCCACAAGGACATGTGCTCAACTATGTTCATAGCAGCATTATTTGTCATAGCCAGAACCTGGAAACAACCTAGATGCCCCTCAACTGAAGAATGGATGAAGAAAATGTGATACATTTACACAATGGAGTACTACACCACAGAAAAAAATAACATCTTGAAATTTGCAGGCAAATGGATGGAGCTAGAAAATATCATATTGAGTGGGGTAATCCAGACCCAGAAAGACAATTATTACATGTACTCACTCATAAGTAGTTTTTAAACATAAAGCAAAGAAAACCAGCCTACAAATCAAAATCCCAGACAACCTAGACAACAATGAGGACCCTAAGAGAGACTTACATGGATCTAACCTACATGGGAAGAAGAAAAAGACAGGATCTCCTGAGTAAATTGGGAGCATGGGGACCCTGGGAGATACAGGGAGGGGAGCAGAGAAATATGTAGAGCTCAATAAAATCAATAAAAAACAAACAAACTAAACTTCAGAACTTTAGGTCTCGCTGACCTCAGACCTACTTCCCTTATTTGACTCTCCATTAAGATCTGGCCTGATTTCAGTGACTTCCAAATGATTACAGCCTTAGACAACTTCACTAGGGAAAGCCTGCAGTCCCACCTTTGAGTGTCTTTTCTGGCTTCACTCCTGTCCTTCCGCTTGCCCTTCATTTCTGGAGGTCAAGCTTCACCAGCCAGAAAGTCTAAAGCCAGTAGCCTAAACTCTCTTTCAGATGCTAGTCCATCTGATGGCCCCTCCCCCTCAGAAGCAGAGCATCTTATGTTAGTATGCATTCCTGTGCTTTCTACACTGGCATACTGGCTCTGTGCGGGACCTGGCCTTCACACTCTGGACCCCATGTCCTCCCAACATCTGACCTGGGGCAGGCTAGCCCCCTCCCCAACTCTGTGATTGGGAAAAGGGAAGCAAAACATGCCAGCTCTTCCCCCATCCTGGAACTGGACTGGTACCATTCCTCGGGAAGTTACTCTCCTGAAGCTCTGGGAGAAAACCCTCATGCTGTGATTCTAGCTAATCTATCTATTTATGAACTCAACTTTTTGAGCTGAGACCATCAAATTCCTTCCTGTTTCTTTATTTTGGTATTTTGGGCATACCTGCCTAGGCCATAGGTACTGCCTCCTATATCCATAGTAACCTACCTAAATAGAGTGTCTTTCTAAAGGAAAAAAGATGTGACACCCACATTCAGTGTATAAAGTGGTGGATTCCCCAGGGATTCCGCATGATGGGGGGATGGGGTCACTTTACCATGCCGCTGAGTTCGCCTTGAACTGTAAGCAACCATGTGGCTCTCTGCTGTCTTGGCTGGGGGACCCTATCAAGGTAGAAGCAACCATGTGACATGGATGCCATCTTTACTAAGGATATCATAAAGAAGGCAAATGCTATGTGACGTCACCACCATCTTGGCTAATGTTACTACATGGCACAAGCCAAATGGCAGCACCCATAAAACTTCATGGTCCCACCGAGGCCTCCGGAAGTCCCTTTTACATTAGGCAAAGGAGAAAACATCTGACCTATAAGATGTTTATCTAGTGATCTTAATGTTTTGTTTTCATTTTGATTTAGATTTTACATGATGCATTTATATATATTGGCCTGAGGACCTAAAAGTAAGTTTTCCCCCAGTCTCATGCCTACAATACTGGCATACCAACAAGGAAAGTTAACACTTCGAGTCGGTACCAACAAGAATCCATTGCCAAGTGCTCGACAAGCTGCTGCCAGTGAGGGCTATGGTAAGCTCCGCTAGGCCTCAGTGGCTGCTGCTTCTGTCTGGTATCTGCAGGCCCATTTTCCTACAACAGATACAAAAATATTCTTTTGTCCCTCACTAGTCATTTGTTCTAGTTCACATCTCTGCTTCTGCTTCTGCCCAGTCTAACAATATGTTTACCAAGGATCTCCATATTGTTCCCCTACCAACAAGCAATAATATATAAATCTTGATTAAGGTATGTCTTATAAATAATTAAGTATCTTTAGAGTGTTCACATGTGGTTATGGTTTGTTCAGTTCTTTTTTCCACATGTACTTAGTACTGAACTGATATACAAATAAATGCTTATATAAAGTTGTTAACCCAACTTTATTTTGCTCAAAGTAAAATTAAAATTTAAAACTGATAGTGATAATGGCTAATGGTGATGAACTTTCCTTTGGAACAATTATCTTAAGTTTTTAAATTTAAATTTTTAAAACCTGCTTTTAAAACTAAGACATACATAATCATACAATTCTGCTCAAAATGTCATCTCCTTGATCCTTACCCCAATTCTGGTTCTACAATCTAGAAATAACTACCCAATTCTAGATGGTCCTTATAGCTTGAGGGTGTAACTCAACCTCGAAGGACACATTTTTCCTCTGGAGAATGCCCTCCCTTTAGATAAGAATAACGTATGCCTGTGCTTTTAAGTGTGTTTCATACAGAAATAAATGTATAGGCCAGGTGGTGGTGGCGCACGCCTTTAATCCCAGCACTTGGGAGGCAGAGGCAGATGAATCTGTGAGTTCAAAGCCAGCCTGGTCTACAGAGCATGTTCCGGGACAGCTAGGGCTACACACAGAAACCCTGTCTCAAAACACAGAAACAAACAAACTAACAAGAAAACAAATAAATGAACAGCTGGGTTTTTTAAGATCCTTATTCCACCCAGGCCTGTGTAAAAGGAAAAGGTAAAACCTAACAGCCAGCTCGTAGCTTTCTCTTAGAAAACAGGGCTTCTGTCCTGTCTTAGATTAAGCAACTGCCATCTTCAGCTGTGCCAGACAAAAATGATCACGGCAGGACTTACTAATATACATCCACTGAAGAGATGAATGGTCACCCCAGACAATTTTATATTGAGACAAAAAGGCAGAGACAGAGACAGACAGACAAACAGACATACACACAGAGAGCAGGAGGGAGAGAAAGAAAGAGAGAGGGAGAGAGAGAGAGATCTATGCGACTATCAAATGTCCTCATACATCCTGAGCAAAGGAGTTCCAGTGAGACTGCTTCTGGGTCACCCACACTCTCATCAGCAACCCTTACCAATCCCCTGTAACCAGCCCAGTTAAGCTCATTGGTTCCCTGGCGTGAGCTTTGATTTGTCATTGGGAACTTATAAAGAGCAGATAGACATTGCTTAGGAAACCCCATGTTGAAGAGGACCGCCATGAAAGATTTGTAAACTAGCTAGGTCTGCTCCAATGGTTGATTAAGTAGGTTACAGAAAATGCAATATTTTCCTTTTGAAATGTTGGGCTTGCTAGAACATAGATTCAGACTGGGGCTAAGTGTGCACATCTGTGGGAAAGAAACATAATACAGTTCACCAGAAAATGAGCATGGAATCTACTTTATCAGCATTTTTAATATAGCTCTTAAAATAATATCTAAATATAGGCTTTCCATACCAAATTGGAGACAGATGTGTTCCCATATAACATCCTGATGCTTGTCTATTTCCTGATGACCCTTAGACTTCTGGGGTGGCTTTCTATTTTCTCTTTGAAACAGATGTCCATCCCCAAACCAAAAGTCTTGATCTAGACGGAATTCAGCTTTTTCTTCATTCTCTCAAGTTTATATTAGTCAGATTTTCTTTTCTTTTCTTTTTTCCTTTTATTTTTTTGCCAGCAGTGGTAAATGTAGAACACTCTTAAAAAATAAAATAAAAATGCTATAATATTTTGGAATGAATGCTAACATTTCAAGACCTGAGACGGAAGCAGTACCCTAAACACTCTGCCAGAGGCAACCCAAGAGAAATGTAATGTCCATTTTATCTTCCCAAAATGGATGTTCAACAAACACAGTTGCATGCGACTGAACACGTATAATGACTGGGCTGGCCAAATGTTGCCTAGTAAAAAGCCTATGAAGCATTAATCAATAAGAAGGGCACGAAGCTAGCACAAGACAGCTTCAGTGTGAGTGGTGCTAACCTCGGCGGGCCTCGCCTCTAAATGACTATTTCTTAACTGCTTGAAGAAACACTTCGGCTCTCTTCACAGGGTAACCACCATCCTTTGGAATCTCGTTTATAGTCTTGTTAGCAGGCTTTCATTTTCCCTCAGACATCTTTAGAAGAAAAAAAAAGGAGAGAAAGAAAGAAGCAGCCATCTTCATGACCCCTTTACAAATATCACAGATTCTAATTATGCGACTACAAACCAAGGCATTTTTGATGCAATATCTGTATGATGCCTTCTTGGAAAGGCATTAATAGATCAGACCCTTCAAGGGGGAGGATGCATTAAGAAGGTTGTTAAAAGAAACCTTTGATCAATCGAAGAATTTTTGACAACACAGATAATCATCTTCTAATGGACTCATTTTCTACATCCACATCTTTCAGATGGATCGCTTTAAAAGGGGAACACCTGTCATTTTGCTTCATTATGATCTCATGCATCACGTTTGGTTTTGCAGCAGGCTTTAGGAATATCAAAAAACAATTAAAAGCAATATTCGTATTACAGTGAATTCAGTTTTTTAAATCATGATGGGAAAGATAAAGCTGTGTTTCTATAGACCAAGTGTGATTATAGGAGGAGAACCATAGCTCACCGTTCTTCAAGACTAACTTTATGGCGATTTATTTATTTATTTGTTTGTTTATTTATTGCTAAAGCAGGTGTGCCGTGTGTTCTAGCCCTGTGATCAACCAGCACGTCTATGCCTTTACACACTGAAAACAAACTCAGAAATCACAAGAAGTAGAATTCCTGTTAATGGGATTGTGACCAGATGAAATGATCACCTCACAGGCAAAAGTAAAGCCACGGGTCTCCTTTAAAAGTTGATGGAAGAATAGCCAGGAGAGTGAAACCAGGGACTGAGCAGAGGTGTGTGCGCCAGTGATCAAAACAGTGTTGTTCAAAATAGCCAACAGGTAGGAACAACCCAAAAGTCCATTGACAAATGATTAAAGGAAATCTAATAGCTAATAGTTATATTAGATATCCTCGTACACATATACACCACACAAACACACACACACACACACGTGTGCGCTCACGCACGCGCGCGCACGCACACACACACTGTCATACTATCAGCCTTAAAACAGAAGAAAGTTCTGGACAAGGATCGTAGCTCAGAGAGAGAGTAAGGCTTTGATCCCCAGTGCTGAGGTGGAGGTGGGTAAGGAAATTTTCATACAGGCTACAACATGGATGAATTTTGAAGACATTGTATTGATTGAAATAAGTCAGATACAAAAGGACAAATGTTGCATGATTGAACTCATTTGAGTTACCTAGAATATCAGAGCTTAGATAGACAGACAGACAATTAGATGCATGCCTAGTACTGAAGGAAGGAACAATGAGGAGTTCCTGTTTAATGGTCCTAGAATTTTGGCTTTGCACGGTAAAAAGAGTTCTGGAAATGGATGGGTGTAAATTTACTTGAAGTCGCTGTATACTATAAAATAGTTCAAATGGAAAATATTATGTGTATTTTGCCACAATATTTTAGGAAATGTGGCATTATTTACTCTGATGGTAATCAGTGAGCTTTAAATTAGAGCTATAGGGAAAGAAAGCCCAGATTCCCAAAAGTGACACCAGCCCTGGCCTGCACAGACAGACAGACAGACAGCTCCTACACAGACAGCCCTGGCCTGCACAGACAGACAGACAGCTCCTACATAGACAGCCCTGGCCTGCATGGACAGACAGCACCTGCACAGGCAGATCTGCCCTGCACAGACAGCCCTGGCCTGCATGGACAGACAGACAGACAGCTCCTGTACAGGCAGATCTGACCTGCACGGACAGACAGACAGCTCCTACACAGACAGCCCTGGCCTGCATGGACAGACAGCACCTGAACAGACAGATCTGCCCTGCATGGACAGACAGCTCCTGTACAGGCAGATCTGACCTACACAGACAGACAGACAGCTCCTACACAGACAGCCCTGGCCTGCACAGACAGACAGCACCTGAGTTCAAGAATACTCATGCTGTCTTGTGAAGCTAGAGTCTGCGACTCAGGAAATGGTCTCATTTTCTATTTTATCCTGGTATTTTAAGTTTAGATCTGTTCATAAATGACCCCTTTGGAGTAATGAGAATTTGAGAGGACTGCATTTTTTTTAAACTATAACGTGGTCAAGACAAGAAACAAGAGCCTTTGAAGAAAAACAAGAACGAGGGTATTTAGAAAGCCAAGAACATCATCTCTTCCAGGAGCAGACAGTCTAAGCCGAAGGAGAGTTTGAGCAGATACATTTTTATTCAAAACTGAGTAAAAACATGGGAATAACCAAGAACCTTAAAATCTGTGGAAAATGCAAGTGTCAAGTCCTTATATTCTCATAGAGGAGCAAGGTGAGGCATTTCTGTAGCTGAACACTCAGCGGGAAGTGGCCAAATCACCTCAGAGGGACATGGAGAGAGTTCCTCATAAATATGTCCTTGATGTACATTTGAATTTTAAAGTGATAGATTGAGAAGAAATTGAAAGACAGCATCACACATGGGATAATAGCATAGTGCATAGGACATATTATCTGTGCTATACATTTGCACCTAAGTATATAAGGACTGTGATTTACCAAGTGGTTATGGAGTATTTGAATAAACTCTAAGAAGAACAATCTCTAGCCTAACAAAACAGTAGAAATGCAGTAAGCAAATTGCGGTCCATGCTGATATAAGACCCCCCAGGATGGAGGAAAATGGAGCTAAATGTAGAGAAGCATAGGTCTTGGGATATTATGTGAACAGACAGTTTCAGCTGTTCACAGCCTATCACTTGGCACCAAAAATCATGAATTATGTGAAAAGCAATATTGAAGCAGAGAGCACAAAAAATAGGCTGGAAAATCTGTACCTGGTGATTACATTAAGCCTGGAATCAACAAAAACCACCTAGGAGGTCCTAGCTTTAATAAACACAGCAGAAAATAGCAATTCCAGGAGCTATCCACAAAAGAAAAGAAGCAAGCACAGGTACACAGTGAACAATGCTTATTTAGAAGAAACTTCCATATTTTAAAATCTGCTTTAAAAATGATCTTGAAGACCATGAACTTGAAGTGTATTGTAGCAAGAGAAAACGCAAAAAGAATAATACAGACCTCCATTCTAAAGTTGCTGGACACGACAGGGGAGAAATCGATTTCTTAGCAAGCGCCATTTCCAAAAGAATAATCTAATTTTTCAAATTTGGCATTGAAAACTGTGAATACCTAGAGCTTACATATGCATGTGTATATTAACCCAGACTGATCTTGAAACTGATATATTGAGAATGACTTTGAACATCTGATCTTTCTTCCTCCCACACTGGGGTCACAGGTGTGTACCACCCTGCCCAGTTTTATGGGGTGTCGAGGATCAAACCCAGACTCTGTGGATTCTAGGCAGACACTCTACTAGTAGGACTACATTCCAGTCCCATGTACTATAAAAATAAAAAATAAAAAAATATAACCTTCAAATTTTACCCCAAATGCAATTCTTAATTTATAGTAACCACTTGGAGGAAAAGCCCTTTTAGGACATGAAGCAGTTACAGATTGGCATCGGGATATTATTTTCACAAGTTGTCCCAGAAAAAAATGACATAGTTGCTCCTAAAAAATTATAAAAATCATTCATCTAGGAAGCAATACAAAATTATATGGAAGAGAACATTAATAAAAACTTCATGTTATCTGAAGCTAATTTTAATTTTCTTGGAAATAAACATTGTTACTTAAATTTAAAATTGGACTGAACTAGTTAAACAAAGGAAAGTGATAAATTACCCAGTATCCAAATGAGATGAGCTATTTGGCAGAAGTTCTATTTGCTCTGGTCTCAATAAAACTCTTATTAATAAGTTGGACTGGAGAACAAGCATCCAGTTATTAATATCAGAAGTTATGTTTCTAAATAGACAAAGATTGTGCTCAGATACACAAAGAACTGCAGCAATTGGCTCTAAAGCCAGAAAATTATAAACTAGAGTCAGCTTAGAAAAATGCAAGCTACCATAGCATGAGAAAATAATTTGAAACTAATTTAATTCCTTGAGAAAATATGACCGTTGGAAATGCCAAAGACACTCCATAAGAAATAATAGGCGGAATATTAAGTAACTACTTAAAGTATGATAAGAAAGAAAAGAGCCAAAACCTCCCAGTGCCAATTCCATTTGCCACTTAGGGCAGCCAGCCATAAGGCGATGCAAACGATTAGATAGGGTGAGATTGACAGGCCTTTCTGCACTCCCAGCCCGGCCACTTCCAGCTCAAGCAGCAGGAAGGGAAACACAGCCTAATGCTGAGCGCACAGAGCCATTTCCATGCAGCATTGGAATTCTGTTGGCCTTTGGAGAAGCTGGACAGAAATGGAAACTGAGCCCATGGCTCCGATAATGATAAGGTGAGACGGGCTTATGGAGAAGCAAGCCCAGAGCCAAGCCCCCCAGAGAGCAGCTCCTGTCTCCTCCTCCACGCAGCCAGCTCTCAGCCTCCATGTGCTTTCCTGATCCTTAGAAAATAAGCTGCATTTGAAGCAAAGAGTTTGCTGTAACCTTATGGAATGTATTGCTCTTGGTGGAAGAGGCTGAATGTACGTGTATTTGAGGGAGGAAACCTTAAACTATTTGGGTTCCTATTAATAATTAACATGTTCTCAGTTGATTTCAATTGTTAGACACGGCACGAAGTACTTAACATGGATTATCTCATTTAATGCTTGGAGGAATTCCTCATGAGAGACATAATCATTCACACCCCTTTAGAGCCAGTCAGGGTTCTTAGAGAGCGATTCCGGTCTAGGGAGAGCTTAGTTGGTAAGGGGTTGCCTTACAAGCCAGAAGACCCGAGTTCAAGGTCTCAGAGCTGTGGTTTTCTTTTTACTTAAACGTCAGGCCTGGTGGTGTGAATTTATAATCTCAGTGCTGAGAAGGTAAAGGTGGATCCCTGCACTCACGGGCCAGCCTAACCTACTTGGCAAGCTCCTGGTCGAAGAGAGGACCTTACTTCAAAAACCAAGGTGGCACACACCCGTGGTCTCTGCCTCTCAGGAGTGGAGGCAGGAGGATCAGAAGTTCAAAGTCATGGTTGCCTATATGATAAATTTGAAGCCAGCCTGAACGACATAAGACTCTGTCTCGAAATAAATAAAAACATTTTTAAAATCTCATGTCACCTGAGGAACAACAGTAAAAAATGCCACACATGAACATGCATACATGTACACACACGCCGTCACATATACGTCTGTCTGCTCATGTACATACAGACACAAAAGGGATCCACAACTATCAGGTGGGAAAATCCCTAGACAAAGTCTTCATGCTGGCTAGTTTCTAGCCACCTTGACACAGCTAGAGCCATTTTGGAAAAAGAAACCTCAACTGAGAAAATGTCCCTACCAAACTGGCCTATAGGCAGGGCCGTGGTGCATTTTCTTTATTGACGGTTGATGTGGGTGGGTGGGCCTACATGATGGAGAGGGGTGGTGCCACCCCTCGGCAGATGGTCCTGGATGGTGTGAGAAAGCGGGCTAAGCAAGTGGTGAGGAGGAACAAGTCAGTAAGCAGCCTTCCTCCAGGGCCTCTGCTTGAGCTCCTGCTTCCAATTCCCTACCTTGAGTTCCTACCCAGACTTCCCTTCATGATGGACCGTGACTAAAATGGATAAGGTGAAACAAACCTTTTCCTCCCCAAGTTGCTTTTGGTCACGGTGTTTTATCACAGCAACAAAACCCCCTAAGACAGTCTGCAATAGTCCTGGCCTACAGAGAAAAATAAGGACCATGACACACTGCGCTTTGGGACACAAGGAGACAGTTGTTACCATTACTCAACACCAGGCACGGACTACGCACTTCACAGACAGCCCCCTCAGCCCTCAGCCCTCGACACTCTGAGACAGATGCCGCTAGCCTCGTTTTGCAGATAAGCCAACACGCCAGCCTCTCAATGCTGTGAACACACCTGGACCGCAAGCCCTCGAAATATGGCATTTGAGCTTGGGCCTTGGCACGTAGGGAGGAAGAAACATGACCAGAAAAATAACAAATAAAAAACGCATGCATGCATTCACATCCTCATGCTTTGTAGCTGTGTTCCAGGGTCTGTGGCTCTCCTGGAATGCCTTTCAGTTCGACAGCCCTCAACTTCGCACTATCATCCTGCTTACCCTGCGCCCTCCCTCCTGGAGGGCACACTCATTTGGTATGGACTTGAGGAAAAGAGAAACCAACCACCATGTCCTACACTAGGGAACCCAAAGGAGGCTGCTTGCTCTGCCAAGTGTCAGTTCTCCCGGAACTCTGAATTCTGAGCATCTGAGGAAGGAAAAGATGGTTACAGTCACATCTGGACAGATGTGTGCGTGGCCGCTTATGTGTCTGCCCTGAGGTCTAGCATGCTGTAGTTCTGTCACCTGATTCTGAGATTTTTGTCGCTTTGCATTGCCCAGTCACATCCTTCTTTCCATTAGAATTTTTAGCCCCCAACTCTTCTTATAATGAATATTCTCCTTTATTTAAAATAATCAGTCTGCTTCTGTTGCTTGTAACCTGGAAGTCTAAGTAGTGCTGGCTTGAGGGCAGAAAAGGAGAGACTCACATCACGTTTATAATCCATCCTTGTCGGAAGGTTCTTTCAGGTGACAGCCCTGTCTTCCAGCGTCCCAGGCACTCAAGCGGCAGTGCTTGGCGTCTGCACCAATTCACACCTTCATCCCCCAGGTCCTCCAATCCCTCCTTTCAACCCTACTAGCAATAAACACAGATGCCCAGAGTCACGGGGTGATCGCTGAATTCCACAGTCTGTGCTGTGTGCCTTGTAGACATTCGACCTTCCAAAATGACGTCTTCTGAGTGACGAGGCACTAAATATCTTTCGGCTATTGCATATCCCGGTACAAAAGATCTTTCCCACTATACCACTTAGCTGCCTGGATGAAAGGTGGTTAGGAACTGCTTCGGTTGCCATGGATTCCCTTACTTCTCTGCTCTTCTACACACAGACATAGAGCCACGCACAGCAAGGCACACACTGTCTTCTGGGGACCACGGTTTTCACTCACACCAAAAGACAAAGACAAGTCACTGCAAGTCAGAGGCCATGCTTCCCTAGAACAAATGAAAGGGAGTTCATTTGTAGAATTTCACACCTTGAAATTTGACCCGCATTGGGATGAAAGCAGCCTCTGGCTATTCTGAACATTTTTCCGTGAATCTACCCGTGAGAAAGCCGGGAAGATAGCTCTGGAGCCCTTGATTGTGGTGCTCCGGAAAAGAGTATCTGAAGCAGGTACTCTGAGATAAGTCTTGAGGAGAACTGAGGGAAGTCTAACAGATGCCCATGCACCTACTACAGGAGGGCTGTGGAAAGAAACCCTAGGCCTCCTCGGTGTGCTAGTTGCCAGGATGCGAGTCTCCACGGTCAGCTGGGGAGTGCCTGCGTGTTTGAAACAGATGTGGGAAGGAAGGATGACATCTGCATGAGAATGTTCTATATTCACTGAAAGTGTGCAGAACAGGAAACATGACTCAATTTCTTTCTGGACATCTTAGTCCTAAAAATGTCATTGGGCCATAAAAATGTTCTCCAATTTTCCATGGATTCTAATACATACCCAAAGAAAGATGCTTATACCAACAGAGTGGGAAACCATTTTATTCTACATGGAACCAACCCCTTTGAATTAAAATAATAACAAAATTGCCAACCTAATTGCAACAGGAATTTTTTCTCCTTACTTTGTCTTGTATCTCACTACCATTTCTTATTGCAGCAATTATTACACAGTACTCTATTAGTATTGTGGCATGTTGGGTAGCTAATGTAACCCAGTCCTGATTGTTGGAGGCCCATGAGAAATGAGCTCAGAACTGTGGACTCTATGACTATGATAGTCTAGATTTCATGCCTGTGATTTCCACAACACCTCTAGAAGGTCGTACTCATGTACTGGTCTCCTGCGGACAGGCTGGATATGTCTTCTCTACATGTATGAAGCTAGACACTGTGTGGGTCCACCCTTCTTGGTAGGAGCTTGTAAGATCTGCTCTCAGAGCTGCAATGGGAAAACTGGGATTAGCACCATTAAGATTGCTTCAGTCTCCCTAGGGTCCTCCGCCCCACAATCCCAGCCTGTGTGCCCTCCTTGTGCTGTCTGCTCTACCTGGCGTCATTGCTCTCTTGGTTTTAAGCGGAGCTGCCTGGCTTTCCTGGATACAAAGCGTTGGTCCTAGCCTGCCCCAACCCTTGTGTCTTAGTCATTGTTATAGAATGCTTTCCCAAGCAGGTAATCCTGCAGAGAGGAGTCCTTGTGACAGAGACATTGGGAAGAGAAACTTTGTTTCCTTTATTAGAGGGAAGAAATGAGAATAGCGAACAGTATCATCCCCCCCCCCACTATACACACATCCCAGGATCCTTGTTAGATGTCTAAAAGACAGATAGTAATACATTCTACTTAGAATGTGCTTTTTTTCTTTTTTGCTTTGTTTTTATATTCTTATTAATTAATTAATTAGTTAATTAGTTCTTTCCCAGCCCAATCACAGTTTTCCCTCCCTGCCTTCTCTCATTCCAGTCCCTCCCCCCAACCTCCCCTCCCCCATCCACTCCTCCTCCTTTCTCCTCAGAAAAGAGCAGGCCTCCCATGTATATCAACCAGTCACGGCATATCAAGTTGCGGTAAGTGTAGACACCTTCTCTCCTATTAAGGTTGGACGACGCAACCCAGTAGGAGGCAAGGATCCCAAAAGCAGGTAACAGAGTCAGAGACAGGCCCTGCTTCCACTGTTAGGAGCCCCATAAGAAGACCAAGCTCCACAACTGTAACATACACGCAGAGGGCCTAGGTCAATCCCATACAATCTCTCTGGTTGGCAATTCATTCTCTATGAGTGAGAATGTGGGGTTTTTTTTTTTACACATACATATCTATGATGAAGTTTAATTTATAAATTAGGCACAGTAAGAAATTAACAACAACGATAAACAATAATAAAACAATTATAACAGTATACTATGACAAAATTGCAACAATACTAGCCTTGTACTTTGGGAGCACTCTTAAAAATGAGAGTGATTTAAGCACACTTTGATAATCAGGATGGCTAGTAAGTGACTAATAGCTGGGCACATATACAGTGTGGATACATCGGACAAATGAATGATTTATATCCCCAAAATGATGGAACACAATAGGGTCAGACGCCACAAGATTTTAATCACACTACTCAGAGCAATACATAACTTAAAATTTATGAATTGGTGTGCTGGTTTGAGTAAGAACAACCCCCATAGACTCATACATTTGCATGCTTAGTCCCCAGCTGACTGGGAAGGATTGGGAGGTGAGGTCATAGGTATGTCTGTTGTGGAATCATCTTTTTTGTATACTGTAAAGATGTGTTTCTGCCTAAGGCACCTTCTGATTGGTTTAATAAAGAGCTGAATGGCCAATAGCTAGGTAGAAGAGAATAGGTGGGACTTCCCAGGAGAAAGAGGACTCTGGGAGGAAAAGAGTTGGAGATACCAGCAAGATACTGAAGAAGTCAAACATACGATACAGAGGAGAGTTAACAGAGGTATATAGCAGAATGTAGATTAATAAAAGCTGGTTAACTTAAGTTATAAGAGCTAGTTGCAGAAAAGCCTAGGCTAAGGCCAAACTCTTGTAATTAATAATAAGTCTCCTTGTCATTATTTGTGAGCTGGTGTCCCAAAGGAAAGTCAGACTACAGTATGTCCTTGTTGAAGGAGGTGTGTCACTTGGAGTGGGCTTTGAAGTATCAAAAGCCCACACCAGGCCCAGTCTCTCTCTCTCTCTCTCTGTGTCTCTCTCTCTCCTGCCTGTACATAGATCAGAATGTAAGCTCTCAGCTACTGCTCCAGCACCCTGCCTTCCTGTCTGTTGCTGTTCTTCCTACAGCGATAATCATGGACTAACCAACCCTCTGAAGCTGTAAGTAAGGCCCCAACTACATTCTTTCTTTTTAAGAGTTGCCTTGGTCATAAAGCAATAGAACAATAAATAAGACAATTGGTTATTTCCAGAATTTTCCATTTACTAGTTTCAGACCATAATTCATCATGAGTGGCTAGACTCTCAGAAAGCAAGAACACAGAGAAGACAGTACCTTAGGAAAGGAAGGAAAACTGTCCTGGGGAATTAAGGGACATTTACTATTCCTGGGTGTGGCTCTTTATACTCAACAGGCCTGACCAACAAGACCCTCAAATTATTTATTTTTAATTCTTTTGAGACAGTCTTATATAAGTATCCCAGGCTGAGCTTGAACTTGCTATAGGGAAGAATGAACTTAACCATGTACTTCTTCCACCTGCCCCACCTCTCCCAGTGTGGGAATCACAGGCATGCATCCTCAAACCCAGATTTATTGGTGCAGGGGATGGAACTCTAGGCTTCATGGATATTAGTGACCACTCTACCAACCAGGCTATATCCCCAAACCCACATTATTTGTTTATGTATGCATTTATTTGATTTTTCTTGATATAGTATTTGATACGCTTTTATGAGGTGCAATGTGATAATTTTGACTCACATGGCAAGCCAATGGCAAACTCAGAATAGTTAAACTTTTATAATTTCTTTATAGTAAGGACACTAAAAAATCTCTAAGTATTATGATACATGTAATGTGTTATTCTTCATTATCTCAACCTTGCTGTCCCACCGAATACCATTTTAACATAACTGTAAGACTGTACCTGTTAGCTGAACTTTCTCCTTCTCCCCTCCCAACTACCTTCCCCCGCTCTTCATAATCCCCATCCATTCCCCATTTCCATGAGGTCAACTCCTTTAGCCCTGCCCATATGAGTGAGAGATGGAGGTGCTTGTCATTCTGCGCCAGACTTACTTCTTTCAAAATAATGTCCTATAGGGCTAGAGAGATGGCTCCATGGTTAAAAACACTTGCTGCTTTTGCAGAGGACCTGGGTTTGTTTCCCAGCATCCATATGAGGAAGCTCACAGACCCCTTTAACTCCAGTTCCAGAGGATCCAACACCCTCTTCTGGCCTGCATGGACACTGCATGCACATGGTACACGTATAAATAAGCTCATATGCATACACATATACCCCACATACACAAACAAACACACTAATAAGATAATCTCCCATCAACTGAGACCTGAAACTATTTCTAACTGAGCCATAGACATTGAGCTTTAACCCACAGTGACTATCTATAGCCACAAGCATCCATCCAATGACTGTCCATGTAGTTTTGTTTTTAATACAGAACAAAGAACTCAGATGCTTTGCTCTGTCTATTTGAATTCCCTGGCTTTCTGTGTATCACTGTTGCTCTCTTGATCTTGCGCACACACCACTATACTTGTCATTTCTGAAACATAATTTTGAAAGCTTTATGGGTAAGATTTATTAGGAGTTGAAAGGTGGTAAATCTCCAAAAATGTAGACACATACACACAAAGCAGGGAGCAGAAGATAATGTCCTCAAGACAATAGCATCCAGGCTTTAAATAGGAGCATGCTGACTTCTAATTTCAGTGTGATGTGTGCAGAATTCCTTCTTTTCCAATGCCAAATCCTGAATGAAACATGCAATAAAAATCACTGCCTGAAACACAGTGATAGCATTTAATCCCCTGGCAACACATTAGAAAGGCTTTCGGCTTTAAACCCAAGTCTGCCACACTGCTGCTCTGCTCATGAAATTATTTATTCATGCCTTGGTTTATAAAGTCCTTTTTATAAGCTTTCTATCGGCTAATAATGGGCTGGAGCACTTATGTTCTCAGCCTGACAGATCGCACAGTTATGAGGCTGAAGTCCGATCTTGGCAGAGGGGCTGCCTGGAGGGAGCCATGCTGGCTAGCTGAGTGCGTTTCGGCATGGGGAGGCTGTGGGGGCCTCAGGCTGGAGCGCTGCTGTGACCAGAGGGACAGCATGCAGGGGGCCCGGAAGGAGGAAGGCAAGATGGAGCACTCGGTGGGTTCTGGCAAGTTTGCCCTGAGAGGCAAGGTGGAGTGAGAAAGGGGGAAGAGGGCTCAGCACAGGAGGAATGAATCTGTCCACCACATACCAGAGATCTTTCATTAATGACAGACAAGATGTGTGACAGCAGGCCTGGCTTCCCTTGTGACTATGAAAAGATGGGGAGAGATTAGTGGCTTACTGAACAAATTAGAAGCAGAAGCAGATTAACAACATAAATTATATACTTAGACCAAAGTAATCTGAAGTACTTTAATATGTATTTATTCCCATGCAATTTATCTCCTAGGAAGGATAAAGTTACAATGAGGACAGAGGCATTTACACCCTGTTTTAATTCAATCGCTAAAGCAGGCCCGCTAGCTCCTAACCCTTGAATGGACCAACCCTCCCCTGGCTTTTCTGACTGGGCTAATTCCCACTATTAAGAATTTTCAATGTGCTGAACACAGTAATGCATTTCTGTAAGTTCACTGCTGGGGAGGCTGAGGCAGGACCACAAGTTCAAGATCACCTTGGGCTCCATGTGTGTGATGTTGGGATGGTAAGGGTGCATGCGGTGTATGAGATGTGTATGTCATGTGTGGTGGTATGTGTATGTGAAGAGGTGTGTGGATATGATATGGATGTGGCATGTGTGCATAAGGAGGTGTTGGGTGTGTATGGTATATGTGTATAAGAGTGTGGGGGTGAAGGCATGTGGTATGGGAAGTGTATGGTATGAAGAGGGGTATGTGGTGTGTGTTTGGCATGTATGATGTATGGGAGTAGGGAAGGGGTGGTATGCAGATGTGTGTTTGTGTGTGTGGTATATATGGGTATATATATGTTTTCATAAGTACTTTACAAAGGTTTCTTGTTTGTTTGTTTTTATCCCCTTTAACTACAGAATACAGAGTCTGGTTCTGAAAAAGTACTTTGAATGTCATGAGAGTCAATATCTACCTAACATTTGATATTAAAATCTTCACTCAGTGTTGGGGATTATAAAGCAGCATCAGAGGGAGGCAGCATTCTGGTAAAATATCAACAATTATGGGTAATGTTAAGTCCCCTCCCTTTGCTTTTATTAATATTAAAATAATTTTAAAGTGTTACTGAGAAAATTCCCTTACAATACAATTATGAAATCATAAATTCTGAAAACATTGTTCCACCAGGATGATAACAGCCTCAGACTCCTGGACCTCACTGCAGAGGAAAATGCCTATTTTTCCTTGCTGCTGCTGTGCTGTTAGATAACATCTCCAGCACCCAGTGCAGCCCTTCTGCTGTGCTTCCTCGGCTTTGGTCTACTGGCCTTTCTGCTCTTTGGTCATTCCAGGTTGGTCCCACCTTGAGCGTCTGCACTTCCTGTCCTCACCTTTCCTGCCTTTGCTGACCACTCTGATGGCTGCTCCCTCCGCTGTATTCCTCTCTTTATTTGCTGTGGGGAGCATGGCATCATTAGTTTGGGGGCCTGTCTGTTTAGGGCTCCCTCCCCAAAAGGGGACTCTCTCAGTCTTTGCATGTGTGTAGTCCCAGCACCTAACCCAGTGCCTGGACAGCAGCAGAAATGTAATAGTTACTGAATTAATGAAACAGTCAATCAGTGAGTAAGAGAGAGACAGAAAATAAAAAGGGACAGATGAAAAACTAAGGCTTGTGGGGACTAAGAAGCTTCACAGAACCACTGTGACAATCAATACAAAAAAAAAAAAAGAGCATGGGCCAGTATTAAACCTCGCTGCTCCCCTTGGTTTGCTCTGCCTCCTCTGTAGTGTGCAGCATCTCCCAGGCCTTGTAAGATCCTTCCTTTTGTCTGGGATAACGATTCATAAATATTGTGACACACAGGAAAAGCTCCAATGGTATGGCACTTACTGGATGAAATGTAAGAGGTCTAACAAAGGAACTAAATGAGAGGATGCTATACAAGATAAAGCTTATAGGAATAAACAAAGACAAAAACGATTCTTATCTGAGGTGCTGGCTGATAGTCATTTATACATGGCACGGGTATAAATAAAAGGGAAAATGGATCCTCAGTGTGTCATGGCTAAACATTTGTATCACTACTATTATCAACACATTAGAAGCAACATAATAACTTCAGTGCCACCAAGGCAAACTGAATAAATGACTTATTCATCATTGGTGGAAGGAAAAGTTCGCAACGGGCACAAAAATATTATCAAATATCAAAACAACAAGCCTGAAAAAATCGTAGCAGGAACATAATCGTTCCTTCTTGAAGAGTCTTTACAATGGATAATTAGGACTATGCAGTCTTCATTCAGTGCAATCAGTCTCGGGTCACCTTTACAACCTATAATAGATATTTTGTGGGTGGCATAATTTAACTCAATAAGGCCTCCATCCTTCACTATGGTATTTGGATACCAGCTGGGCAGGGTATTTGGGCACTACGGTATTTGGATACCTCCCTGGGAGATAGGGTAGGCTGGCAGTTAAGAAGACAGACATGAGTTTCTCTCTAATCCCTTCCCACCGTTTACTAACTGGGCTAGATTGCAGATATTAGGTACCTCTCTAAGCCATGGTTTTTCATCTGTGTGGAAATGATACTAATAGACCCTTTCCTGTGGCGTTGTAAAGAACTGGGAGGAAAACACATGCTCAGAGCTCTCATGTCAGCTCCTGACCAGAGCAAGCCTTCAATACGCACTAGTGGATGCAAGGCAGAACAACAGAGCAGAAAGACTTGAATGTGAACAGAGCTAGGGCAGCATTACAGGGCCCCATCCCATTGCGTATTGTTTACGGAACTAAAAACGGCAAAACTATCTTCCAGGAGGGAATCCCGTAAACATCGGTTTCTTCACAGGAGAGAGAATTCAAAGACTAAAAACCAAGATGGATCTTTTGAAAAGAAAGTAGATTGTTATTTTATTTTATCCTCCTCCAGGAAAACCATCATAATATATGTTGCCATACTAAATCTTGAACCATAGGGAAGGTATTTAAATTCTAAACAGAAAAAAAAAAAAGTTCCTCACAGTGACAAACATAGACCAGAAGGCAAGCGGAAATAAAGATGTTTTCAATCACGTAACACACTGTGCGCCATGAGAGCCACAGCTAACAGTGTGTGCTGCTGATATGCCATGACATGGCCCATAATCTCAATAAACCTGGTAGGAATGTACGTCAGTGTCGCAAAGGGGTTGGGAATTTAGTTCAGTGGTTAGAGCACTTGTCTAGCAAATACCAGGTCCTGGGTTTGGCCCTCCACTTAAAGATGGAGGGGAACAAACATCCAAAAAGAACTGCAAATGACTTGCGGTGCTGAGATATTGACCCTACTTGCAAGGTAATAAACCTTTAATAGACGGTGGGGAAAAAAACGCCTGACACCCGTTGGGGCCGCTTTATTGATCAAAGCAAGGGTGGTAGCTGCTCAGGGACCAAATCCAGCCCCAACTCTGAGGCCATTTCAAGAGGATAAGATAAGCCCTGTGTGTATAGCCAATTGCATCCCGGGAGGAAATTCCTGTCCTGGGCAAAGCTGTTTCTGCAGGAAGCGCATCCAGTCCCTTGCGCTCCCCAGCACTTGGCTCTATCCTTCTTACAATAAGCAGTAAGCCTGCCTGCATTCACTCATGAAGGAGATGGTATCTGCTGGATGGATCACTATGCCAACAGCCCTAGAAAAAGCAACTGAAATAAAGTTCTCAGTGACCTCGGTAGCTGATCACCTAGGGAGGCAGAGCCAACAATCTGTGGCTTTCTTGGGACAGAAAACACCCCTTGTGGTCTTCCATGTGGTGTGGAGCCTGAAGGCATGCCTTGTGTAGCTGCCTCAGCCAAGGTCTTCAGAGAGAGTGAGTAATAGCGCGGATGAGAAGTGACTAGTTCAACCCTATTCTCTATCCACACACAGTGAAAAGCAGAAGGCTGCTCGAACCACTCCCATCCTAGCTGCATAGTGCCGGTCCAGAGAGCAGTGTCATGGTTAGGACACCCCCACAGGGTCACCATATTAACCACAACAGCTCCCAGCCTTCCGGGAGACTAACAGGTTTTGCATCCCTGCCTTTGAAGGAATGACCCTGTGCATTTAACATTCCTGGTTTCCCTAGTACTTATCTGTGAGCCCAAAGGCCTCCCTGCCTTTGACACCTACGATGGGCTGGGCCCTTGCACATCAGTCACTAATTAAGAAAATGCACTATGTGCCTGCCCAAATGGTGATGCGTAGTTGTCTCTAACGCCAATTCCAGGGGTCCATCACCCTTTTCAGGGACCAGGCACTCACATAGTACATATACATATATGCAGGCAGACACTCACACATATAAAATACTTAAAAAAAAGCAGTAGGGGGTGATCCATGTCCTCACCTAACTTTTCAGATAATGTTCTGGTCCACAGAATAAAAGATCTCCCCATTTTCAACAGAACTGGTACATAAAAACCTAAAGTTAAATAAGTTTTCCAACTGGAAGGATTAAAGAACTGTGCAATTTAACATTTATTCCTTTACATGAAACGTGTACATGGCTTTTATGATGCTCACCTGTGAGCAAAACACATTCAAAGAAACCCAAACTATAACCCATGCCAAAGAGGGGAGGGGATTGTTAGCTTCTCGGAAAAAGCCACAAGCCAGCCTTACAAATCTGAAGAGTGTTGTGCAAATTCCCAGGCCCTAAATTATCCCTAAAGTCACTATTAATTGCACTGTGATACAGCTGTAGCCCAGAATCTTCAGAGTGTCTTCATTAGGCACCATAATTCATGGCGGTACTGGAGAGGAAAGGCTGAACGGAGTGACGCACCACCAGCCCAAGCAGAAAGAACCATGAGGAAGCTCTGAGGCTTGTGGCTCTAGAGGGGAGTGTCCAAGAGTCCAGAGTTGCCTTAGAACTTACACAACTTTGAAGTGGGTAGAGATCGGCTCCCTTGAAAAGACCCTTGAGAGCACAATGCTGTCATCCCGCGCCGAGTTCTTAAATTATACATTCTCAGACAGTGAACATCTAAGATGTGGCCACAGCTATTTAGAAACACTTCAGAGCATGTGAGCATAATTTCATACTCCATTATCAAGGATTCTTATGAAATTATATGATTCATCTCTCTGAACCCCAGGCAGTTCCTCCAAAAATGAAGAAAGTGCTCAGAACCTCACCTTAAGCGCTGAGTCTTTGGGCTTTGGGTTTTCTTTTAACAAAGACTCCCAAATTAAAAGTATCCCTTAAGGCCACATTAATTGGCTGCTAGAACAGACAGTTCCCAAGTGGGACAAGAGGCGCTGCCATTAAATGGCTGACTTGAGGAAGCACAAAGTTCTTCTCATTGTTCTCTTTCCTACCTAGTGGTTTTGTGTCTTGGAGACATCATGTCTTCTAAATTCTTTTTGTTTTTCTCCCCAGTGACTTCACTGAAGCAGGAGTCACAGAAGTCGATTCCTTGAAAACACACTTCCTCATTAGCCAGCAGGCTGTGGACTGTTGGAAAGCTGGCCAAGTTGCATGTTCCAGCTCTACCTAAATGTAAAGCTCTTTGGATTCCTGCTTTAAGCCAAGACCAGGGCACAAGGGTCACATACAAAATCCAGAAGCCATTCTCCAGGAACTCAGGTTAGTCTCCTGGCAAAGGGTTTGATTCCAGCTACATGGAATAAGGAACTGACCACCCAAGATGGGTCACCTAAGATGTGTGTAAGAGATGGACCAATGTGTTTTATGCACTCATTCAGGAACATTCCAAGGGATCCTCTAGTCCCCGAGATCACCATTCTGGCTTTGCTGGGTACCGCTGCTCAGGAGGCACAAGCACCAAGAAGGCGCTGGGGGCCACTCAGCAGACACACACCCCTGCTGCCCCAGGCTCTGCAGTCCTCTATGGGAGTGGGGCTTCCTCTGTTTGTGTCTGGTAGATGGGTCTCTGGACAGCGTGTCACTGACCACCAGTTTATCACACAGCACAGTGGCATGGCTTTTACTTAACATTTTCTTTCCCCTCCCCCACCCTCTCTCCTCCTCTTTTTCTTCTTTCTACCCCCTCCCCTTCCTACCCTCCCTCCACAGGATGTTTCCAGGAGCTGAACAATGATTCAGGTCCCCTAACAACTCCACCCATGTCCCTCTTTCATGTTCACAGGTAAAGCTTTGGTAAGAAAGTTCTTCCCCCGACTAGGGACATAGCTCACAAAATCTCCTTGAGGTTCTGGAAAGTGATAGTTCTCAGGTCTGCCCACTGCTGTGTGTAAGCTGGAACCCCGATCAAGGACCTTGTTAACCTTGGCGGCCACTCAACCCTAAGACAATCTCTTACTCTTCCCTGGGAAATGATCAGACATTGACTTGGAAATAAAGTCATCTTGATTGGAACACATAATAAAGAACAAAGAGAATTTGATTCTGGAGATAGAAGACCACCTAGGGCAGGCAAATAAGGCAAGGCTTCCAGAACAGAGAAAGGGAAAACAAAGGAAGGAAATATGGAGCCATAGGTTCTGACCAGCACAGAGCTTCCAGGGAAGTATCGGCAAGCATCAACACCACTTTCATCCCTCACAATGATGCATGGGGTCACCCTAGTGAGACCCAGGCCCAGGCTCCACTCCAGAGCACTTTGTGTGAAAGGCTTGTAAACATGATGGGACCTGCTTTTTCCTGTAATCCAGGAAAGTCAGAGGATAGAGAAGGATAGGGTCTACTCATTACGCTGCTCTCCACCCCAGACTCAAAGCCCCAGCAGTTTGATTCCATTGATTATAACAGGCTGTTGTGTGGTGGTGTGGATGGCTGTAGCCTGCCAGCTTTTGGTCCTTTCTGTGGGTTTAATTATTCCCTGGTAATAACTTCTCCCTATTTCTATGAAGAACAGATGATCAACAATACCAGCTCAAGGCCCTGTGTACCATGCAGGAGGCAGCCACAGCCTCTTCCAAACATGGTTTATGAATGTCGTGTCCACGTTATTACATTCTCACTGCAAAGCTCTAATATCAATAATAACAGTCTTTCCATTACAAATATTTAAATAAATGCTTTCCATGTGAAGCAGGAGCCATTATTATCAATATTTGGGTGAACAAGAATTCTGGTGACAGCTCCAACAGCTGCGTTCAGCTTTGGCTCAAAAACAAAACACAGAAATGCTCCCCAGTGAGAAACAAGGCAGGGTTTGATGAGTTCCACTCGGCTCTTCAGTTACAGATTATTAAAAGATGAATTATAAAATTGGCACAATGATGGCCATACGCATTCTTTCTGGCCAGCGTCATCTCCGAGGCTCCGATAGTCGCCGAGGAACCCTCAAATCACAGAGCGATTCAGATCTAACTCAAACGGACAGTGTTTGTAAAGCTGCCACACACCATTAGCACATGTGCTTCCCTAAGCGATGGTGTCACTGCGTCTCACAGACAGCCACATGCAGTCACTGATAGGACCAGGACGATTCAGAAGACACAAAGGTCCAAGCATCCCCCTACTGTGGTCCATGGAACAGGACTTGGGGAGAGGGAGGCAGGCAGGCAGTGCTTTCAGAACATCTAGTGAGTGGCTTTGACCTCAGGTGTTTTGCTAGCCAGACACAGGGTCTTGGCCGTGTGTGATGTGATTGTGAGATCTAGGTAAAATTCAATACTATATGCTGAATTTCTTTAGGATAGTATTTCCAGTGCAACACACTAAACTGCTATCCATTTCCAGAATGCCTGCCTTCGCCAGGGTGTATCAGAAAAACCGAAAGAGACACATTTATGGGGGTGGGTGCATATCATACTTATTTTGAGAAATTGGCTCATATAATTATGGGGCTGGCAAGTCAGAAACCACTAAAGCAAACTGGGAGGCCAGGAAGTCAGTGAGCATCGATGGTGTGGTCTTGACACTGAAGTCTACAGGCCAGGCTGGGAGAGGGGAAGAGCACTCAGCCAAGGCTTGTGCATAACATCTTTGGAGAGTTAATTCTTTCGAAAACCTCAGTCTTTGCTCTAAGGCCATTTTCACTGATTGGATGAGCCCACCCATGTTGCAGAAGATAATCCACTTTACCCAAAGTCTACTAATGGCAAGTATCAGCCATTTCTAAAAATAGCAGCCCAGAAAAACCTAGACTGGTGCTTGACTCGCAAAGTATATATAGCACAGTCTTGCCAAGCTGACATATGAAATTGACCACTCCTTTCCATTACATTCGCTGTGAATGTAACGCTAGAGATTGGATGTGTGTATTATGACAGTCAGTAGCAGTTCACATTTCCGCTGAGGAGAACTGAGCTCTCCTGCCTCACACTTGTTCACAAGCCATGGCATCCACCAGGGCATAAAGACATCAGATATCCTTCAGAGTGGAAGGGAGGGGGTGCACAGGATTTCCCTGAGGCTCTGCCTGCCTGCCTCGCTCATCCTACACGACTTGGAAGCAAGAAGGCTTTGACTGATATCCTTGGTCACTCATGGTCCGATCCTCCCTTTGTTCTCCAAGTTATTTTTCCATCTGTGCGGTTCCCAAGGACCCCTTGAAAGATGAAGTTGCCCTTGCCGTCCTCGACAGGAAAGGAAGGACTTTAGGAAAAGAACTCTCAGCTCCGCAGTCAGCACTCCAGGCCGGGAGGATGTGATGGACCTCACTGGAGGACCCACACACAGATGTGAAAGCAATACTGGGCATGACTGGTTAGTAGTTGCCGCAACTTACCAGGCTAACCGGTCTAAAGGATTCTCCTTTGGATACAGCCCAGTGCCAAACCTTCATTTCCCACCTTCAAACCTCTTCTTTTCTTACCCTTTACAGGGTATATTCCCTACTTTTGTGTACCTACCACCAAAATAGCTGAGAGAACAGTTGAAAGGTGGAAGGCCTAATCACAGTTTCACAGGATTCGGTGGACAGTCTCATGGTTCCTATGCTGGTGTAGAGTGCGATGGCAGGAGACTGTTCACTTCCTAGTGGACTGAGAGCAGGGAACAAAGAAGGACTGGGAGCTTTGTAACTCCCTTGGAGGTGTGATTCACCTCCTCCAGCGAGGTCCCACCTCCTCACCTCCCAAGATGTTACCAGCAGAAAGGGACCCCGCTTTAAAACATGAGCCCCTGGGAGACATTTCATATTCAAATCCTGACAGGGAAAAGCTCTTCAACCCTTCCCACAGTAAAGTACCTTTCTTCTAGGACAAACACTTTACCCTGCCAAGGAAATGCATGGTCTTCTACAACCTTCACCAACCCGTTCAGTCCAATGCTCGGGGGTAGTGTTGCTCTGTAGCCTCGGTTAGGCTTTGCTATGTCAAATACGCTTCCCACGGCCATCTCGCCACAGCGTGATCTATCTGATGACAAAATGCCTTTCCATTCTTCCTCTAAATAACTCTTGAGAACACATGCACACATGGTACAGACATACTTATCCCAAGAGCGAAAATAGTTCTGAAAAACAGGATGCTCCAAGTCTACGTTAAGGAAGAAAAATATTTCCCCCAAACAGAAATAAATCTGCCAAGATTTTCTCTGCCCACAACAGAAAGAGGACTTGATATTACAGAGCATGAAGACTCTAGTTTCCTTTTTCAGAGTCTCTTCATCCCTGATGGCCCCTGAGAACCAAGGGGCTGGGTCATATGACATGGATGGGACACAGCACAGGTCATTCTTAACAGCAAGATCCCTTCCCCTGAGTCATTTCCCTTAGAGAGTCTTTCCTGCTTGTGATCATGGTCCATGAAAAATTTGTGACATGAAATATCCACACATTACAATAAGATAAATAGGGGGAGGGGTTACAAAAGCAGCTGCTCTAGGTCAGTCTGTCATCCCAGAAAGTGATGACCACAATATCTAAACAGGTGTGTCATCTACATACTGTACCCCAGGAATTACAGCAAATCTAGTAAGAAGCTAGTAAGATGCAAAGGACCAGCTCAGTACCCACTCCCATGCACATGTACGTGTGTGTGTGTGTGTGTGTGTACACATGCACACCTCCCTTCAATCAAACAAAATTCTTTAGGATGATGGAACTTTCCTCTCCTAACATCTCTGGCTAGTAAGAAGAACAAAATCCAGGCAGATTTTTCTCACCATCATCAGCAAAGTCCAAAGATCTGGTTAGACCAACGTTTTTTATAAGCCAAAGAGGTTTGTCCTCTGACCTGTTTCCAAGTGGAGGAGTTATAGGCCTAAACAGTTGACTGGAGAGACTACTCCCTTGATGGAAGGAGGGGGAAAGCCATATACAGCCTACTACTCTGAACACTCCTGATGACTGAGGCAGAGTTGGGCCCCATTAGCACTTGGATAGTGTGGTAGTTTGAAAGGAAATGCCCCCCCATAAGCTCACAGGGAATGGCACTATTAGAGGTGTGACTTTGTTGGAGTAGGTAAGGCTTTGTTAGAGAAAGTGTATCACTATGGCGGTAGGATTTGACACCTCATATATGCTCAAGCCATACCCAGTTGTTGTAGTAGGAGGCTGCTTGTTGATTCCCTAGCTGCCCAGACTCCCAAAATAATCACATAGAATCTGTATTAATTAAATCACTGCTTGGCCTATTAGCTCTAGCTTCTTATTGGCTAACTCTTACATCTTAATCCATTTCTGTTAATCTGTATATTGCCACATGGCTGTGGCTTACCAGCAAGGTTCCAGCTTGTCTGTTCCCAGCAGTGGCTACATGGTGTCTCTCTGACTCTGTCTTCTTCCTCCCAGCATTCATTTTAGTTTTCCCCATCTACCTCTGTTCTGCCCTGCTATAGGTCCAAAGCAGTTTCTTTATTAATCAATGGTAATCAGAGCATACAGAAAGGAATCCCACATCATCTCCCCTTTTCTACCTAAATGAAAAGGAAAGTTTTAATTTTAACATAGTAAAATTACATGTATAAAACAGGTATCAAGCAAGAGTTACAGTTACAATATTTGTATCTACTTTATCTTTTATCATAACTAAGGAAAACTATAACTATCTATTCTTCAGCGCCATCAAAGACTTCAGAAGGATATAATATTACTTAAGTAAACAGGAAGTACATTGCAAACAACTTCCAAAACTCTAGCATTGACAGAGACAGCTTGCTGCCTGGACAGTCACCCAAAGTTCTTCTGTACCATTGGGACACCCATCTTCAGCCTGTTGTCCCATAGTATCTAGCAGACTTTTCCATGAAGCAGGAAATTTCAAAGATAGTTATGCCTATATTGGCAGTTTGTCAATCACTTTCTTCTGTGTCCTGCAGAATATCTAGCAGATTCTTTCATGAAGCAGGATCCCCAAAGGACCATTTCACCTTTACACAAGTTCAGCAGTCATTTCTCTATGGGTCCTGCATGTCCAATTCATGGAGCATAACATCAAGCAGTCCAGGTAAGAACAGTTTCTTGCCCAAATGGCTAACAAACCCCATAAGGAGCCTCTTTGATGCCCATCATCCTCTTGAAATAATTGTTGCTGCCAGGATCAGATGTGTCTCACTGTCATGAAAAGTCCTAAGTTCTTAAAACATTTTAAATGCCATATTCTGAAGGTCTCTGAAATATCTAACTGAAATATATCTCTCTATATATCTAGAAAACCTAACTAACATGACTACAAGCTTGACTACTATAGATGATTATCTATTAACCCGTATTTCTTAATTATCCATTAAATTTTTAAATGTGATGTACAAAACACAATACCTTAAGAGCAAAAATATACATATGACAAAATTGAGTTAAAATTTATACCAATAGACCAAGATCCATACCAATATAAATCTCTATAGCATACTCCCTTTAAATGTAAAAAAACATTTATAAACAATATTTGGGAATATAGGCATAGTTCTTTTCCAAACTGCTTCCTGTTTTTTGTTGGGTAAAGTAATTTTTTGGGTGACCTTTTGGTGGGGTCTTGGTCCATCAAACCACATTAGTGTAGAAGAAATCCATAGGTTCTCATCTTCTGTGAAAACAAGAGAAGAATGTCTTTTCCAAAGCAACATATCCTTAGACCTATATTTTGAAGTCAAGATGCCTTTAAGGTATATATGCTGGTTTAACTTAGCAGCCTGTACAATAAAATGTCTCTCTGCACTTAGCTCCTTCATGATCAAAAAATTCAAAGAAAATATAATAATGTACATAATCCAGACTCTCTGTGTATTTTCCATCTTTATGTGGCTTGTTTTTTATTATTTAATCTATGACTGTCTGTAGTCTGTCTCTTTAAAAACTTTATTTTTTTAAATTATTTACTTCTTTTTATAACTCTCTATATTCTTTTTCTTCTCTCTCCCAAGCCTACGTACATTTATCCAACACTGACTCATTTAGAGGTCTTTTCCATATGAATTTGTCTTTATTATGTATCTGTAATTATCTTTTCTGACCAGAACTTTTTTTAATGCTAAGTGGGTGTGGCTAGGGACAATGTGGCCCTGCTTACTTGCTCTGCCCAGTCCAACATTCCTGAGGCATGTTTGTTGTCTCTGAGAGTCAAGCATATTGCCCCATGTTTAGGCACACAGTGGGTCTATGTCTCCATTAAGCAAATTGTAGCACTCTGCTCACAGAACCCATTTAAATGCTCTGTGGTGGGACCTCCCAAAAGAGTCAGAGCCATTGGTGCTGGTGAACTAGGAAGCTGCCATTTTGAAACTGCACATTTTTTGCTGCTACCACTGAGTCAGGAAACCTTCTCTTAAAAGAGTCATGCCTCTGCTTTCTTCTAGAAAACAGAGCCTATCCAAGAAAATGCTCAACTTTGTTTTTTGTGTCTAGAATTCCTTTTTAAGCTTTCTCTGGTTTTATGTGGATTTAGTAGACCACACTGGCAATTGGCAACCAATGTGGGGCTCGAACCCACAACCCTGAGATTAAGAGTCTAACGCTCTACCAATTGAGCTAGCCAGGCAGAAGAGTTAGTGCTCAATGTGCCATGTGGCTGGCAAACTGAAACCAAAAAGTATGGACTGGTCTCCAAGTTCGGACGCCACATGATAACAGAAGTTACAAAATAATCCCACACTAGTTCAGAATTATGTATAATAAAAGGTTATTTATTTAGGGAAGACTCACAGATCACAATTCTCTGCATGAATGAGGAACAGGAACTGAATCTAGCAGCCAGAAGTGAGAGCCAGAAGCAAGGGAGTGAGTGCATGCTTTATAGCTGCATTTATAGTATAAGAGACCATGCCCAAGTGGACTGGTATCTTAAAGGCTATTGGCTGAAAGAGCTGAAGGAGCTCCCACAGCACCCAGTGTCTCAGATTACTTCCTATTGCTTGCAGATCAAAGACGTAGAATTCTCAGTTCCTTCTCCAGCACCATGTCTGCCTGCATGCCACTGTATCCTCCATGATGATAAGGACTGACCCTCTGAACAGTAAGCCAGTCCCAATTAAATGTTGTCCTTTATAAGAGTTGCTGTGGTCATGGTGTCTCTTCACAGTCATAGAAATCCTAAGACAGATGGAAAGCGGTGGAAAGTTATGATAAATCTAGTAAAAAAGGTCTCTTTTGTTTCACCTGAAAAGATGAAGAACAAAAGCAATATGTAGTAAGGAGGCAGCTTGCTTTTTCCCGACTGCCTGGCATCTCAGACCCAAAATAATCACACAGAAACTATATTATTTAAAACACTGCTTGGCCCATTAGCTCTAGTCTCTTATTGACTAACCTTTATATCTTAAATTAACCCATTTCTAGTAACCTGTGTATTGCCACGTGACTGTGGCTTACTGGGTAAAATTCCAGTGTCTGTCTCCAGCGGGGCTCTATGGCTTCTCTCTAACTCCTCCTTTTTTCTCCCAGCATTCAGTTTAGTTTTCCCCACCTAGCTAAGTTCTGCCTTGCTATAGATCCAAAGCAGTTTCTTTATTAATCAATGGTAATCACAGCATACAGAGGGAAATCCCACATCATAAACATGAAAAATTCTGCTACCTAAGAACATTTTACCCAAATCCTAGTTGGTGCTTGTCAATGAAGAGAGCAGTGTCTTTACTGCTTTCCATTAAATCCTGGCACCCAGGATAATGTCTGGCACACAGTAAATGCTCAATAAATATTTATTGAAACAATGTGCTCTGCAGACTGAAAGGCTGGATAACTTTTAGTGTATTCTTCCCAAATTGAGGGAAATGAAATGCATCCCACTTGTCAATTACAGTTTAAGGTGATTAGCTAGCAGGAGGCAGCTTTCCTGAAATAAGATTCCAGGCAGTGGTCCATCTGTCGACTAATGATACAGATATTAAGAAATAAGAAGTATCTGACACAATGGTGAAGTCCTACCTCCTGCCTGTGTGGAGAAGCAGCTGAAGTGTCATTATCTGCTTACACGGCAAGACGAGAGTCCTTCAGGCCCTCCTGTTCTCCACCTTCAGAATCTGCTGAGAAAGTAGACACCCTCACCATAAAGCAAACAGCCTCTCGCTCTGTTTACACTGGAAAGCACCCTGCTGGTCAGCTTCTTCTCCCAGCATTCAGAGCGGTTCAAGACTTGCTCCCTAGTCTCCTGATGTGAGTCAATAGTTCACGGGATGCAAATAGTTGAGTTAAAAATAAACACACCACAGTTAAAAGCTCGGTCTTTGGAATAACTGTTCCCTTTTCATTTTTAATAATTAGAGTAGAATTGAGCTGAGGCTTATATGTTTAAAATCTATGACAAAAGAAGTTGTTTGAGCAAATACATAGTGTAAATAAGTACAAGTGTTCTATTAAGATTGCAGCAAACCATATTAGCCCCACTGGTGAGAACTAAACTTTTAATACCTTTAGAGTGATTATTTATGAATAAAAGGGTTTAGGCTCTTGAAGAATTCAAATTATTCTTATCAAAGCATGCCCAACTGGATCCCTCCATTCATGCTTTGTTGTATTCTTTTAATGTTGTTCCTTTTAATGAAGCACAAAGGATGTTAATGCCAAATTACTTTTAAAGCATTCTTTGACAGTTTAACTAAAGCCAAGTGAATACATTGCTTTTCTTTGGAATACTAGATTTTAAAAAAAAAGAGCTTATGAACACAAATAATATTTCAAAATAAAAAAATATGAGCTTCAAAAAGATGAAATATTCCCTGTACCAAAACACACAACCCTTTGACAAACACGTGTTTTGGGCTCGTCTTCTTGATCATGACCATAGTGGAAATGGTTGACTGAGCAACACAAAGGAGAAGATGTAAAGTGGAGGTAACATGTTGATTATCATCATCTGAATCCTGATGTTCATCTAGCTTATCAACTGTTCACTCTGTGGATTCTAAATCACAAAGTCATAGAAAAAGAAAACAAGAGGCAGACTGCCATCCTCTGTACAATGAGGCATCTGGGTTTCTACCTTGGTTTTTAACTGCCCAGAAAATATTCCCTACAATGCTATGTAACACTTGTTTAGAGATCACGACTGTCCCTAGGTCTGTGATTCAAGAGCTTTCAACCTTACAATGGTGTAAAGAGTCATAAATTCAGCACTTTGCACCCAGAAATTTGCTCACTATATTGCCAGGGATAGTGGTTCACGCCTATAATTCCAGCACTTGAGAGGCAGATGCAGGAAGATAGCGAATTCCAAAATAAATAAATAGAAAAAAAGAAAGGAGGGAAGGAAGGAAGGGAAAAGAAAAGAAAAGAAAAGAAAAAAGTTTGCATGCTGAGTTCTGCTCATGCTTGTGCCTATATGTCCTCAATCTCAGAGTGACTGGAGGGTCTCTGTCTTCAGTCAGCTCTCAGTGGTGACAGGCAGTGTTCCAGAAATCAACTAAGAGTTCTAAACAGGACCATGTTTTTATGTTTTGTTTTATTTAAAACAAAAAATAATTCCTTAAAGGTCTCACTGGGAGCAAACAAAGGAAGATTAAGTTGAACAAAGGGAGGAGATGACTTGGCAAAGGGCAGCCTAAACGCCCCTTGTACTCTCTCATGAAGCTCCAACAGGAAGCGGGAAACGTTGGGAGCTAAAGCAAAGTTATGGTGTTCCTTTGCACACATTCCCAATAGAAGGATGGATACCAGGCACCATTTTGTGCCCGCCACTACTCAGCGAACCCTTGTTTACACATTGTCTCTGGAGGTCTGTTTTACACAGCGTCCCTGGCTCGTGACCAAGAGTCTTGAGCTTGTCCTTCTGTGACTTCCTGACTGAAGCAGGGACAAGGTTGGCTATTGGGGCAGAGCACGCAGCCCACGGAACATTAGCTTGAGACCTGGCTTTTTCACTTGGGTAGCTCCACTGAACACCATCTGTTGGTTGCTTCCTAGAGCACATTGGAAGGGAGAACCACCATGTCTGTACACTTCCTGCATTCACGTCAGTAAAAGAGGCTGTGTGGAAAACTCCACGAGGGACGGACAAATAAGAAAACCTCCACTGAGGAAGGAGAGTATAGAAGTTCGTTTTCTCCAATGGTTCCGTCTGGAGGGTGATTTTGAGATCGCAGAACAATAAGAGCACAGGGCAGCAAACACCATCGTAATGACATTCTACTGATTTTCTCATGGAATCTTTTCTAGAAATGAAAAATAGATCCACCCCTACACTTGCCCAAGAGAAAAGAGTGACTATTAGAAGATTTGTGGGTTTAATAAGGAGGTGACTCAGATTGAAGATCTTTCCAATTGTGACCTGAGTTAAGTCCAGCAGGCACAATAGAAAATAAGGAGCTAGACCAGGCTCCCATGGGCTGTTTAGAGATACAATCTATTCCATCAGGATTAAGAGTTACAAAGTCTACTTTCTAATCTAGGGCATTAAAAAGTGCGGAGGAGGAGAGGGCTCTGGAAGGTTTACAACAAGGCATAATAAAATCTTAGGTTTTGCATTTTAAAAGCTATGAAAGAAATGTGCTTTGGTGAAAAAGTTGCTCCTTATTTTCTTTGACTTTTGAAAAATGCTTGTTGTTTGAAGTAAAAGCATTCATCCTCATCAGTTACTTTTATAATACAGCTTCAATTGATGAATGGCAAAATCCTCTCTCCCTGAAAACCTACATGCCAGCAATTAAGTCAATTTGTTTCCCTTAAAGAACACATTTTCTGAAACCAACTTCACCCTTCCACAGAGGCAAAGGAATTTACATCGCCAAGTCACTCTCCAGACCACCTCTCCTCAACGAACACTATTAGAGATGTTCAAATGATTCAAAACACACTGGAGTATTTCACAAAATTACCAGCTCTAACGACAAACTTCTACCCCAAGAACTGGCAAAAAAAAAAAAAAAAATTTAAACCTGTTCCTTTAACCAAAAAAAAAAAAATACAAATGACAAATACACTTTAGATATTGGCACTAAAATGCTGGTCTGCAGCATTTATGAAAGATATAATGAGGATTGTTTTAAAGGCAGATGCTCATAGGTCCCCATGCATTGCTCATTTATAATCATATGGAAATTAATATACTAAACTTTTAGCAATCTACCCTTTTTTTTATAAGCAGTGTAAACAAACAAACAAAAAAAAACATGAAAATAGTTATTAGTGACCTAGCCCTGGGCTAAGTACTAGGAATTTTCAGCAACTTTCAATTTGGTTTTTTGCTTGATATTATCTAGAATTAAGCTTCTATACTATTTTATTTTTGATGAATCCAAGTTGAACTATAAACTATCAAGAAAATTTCTTTAAAAAAAGAAAAGATGTCTATACTCCTAGAACTCAGGAGGCAGAGGCTGGCAAATCACTGTGAGGCCAACCTCGTCTTCGTAGGATTGCCATGGCTGCCAGGACTACAAAGTCAGACTATGTCTCAAAAAAAAAAGGAAGGGAGGGAGGGAGAAAGGAAAGGGAAAGGAAGAAAGGGTGAAAGAAGGAAGAAAAGAAGGGAGGGGGAGGAAATTCCATCACAGAAACAAGGGTGGTATAACAGAGTCAGATGGACCACCTAGGAACTCACAGTGAGTCCTGGACTAGCCAGCGCTACATAGCAACACTATCTTTAAAAAAGGGAGGGAGGGAGGGAAGGAAGGAAAGAAGGATGTATAGAAAAAAAGTTAATTTCATCACAGGGTGGGTTTGTTTGCATGTAGTTGCCCATACAAGGCAGAAGAGGGCACTGGATTCCCTGAAGCTGGAGTTACAGAAGGTTGTGAGCCATCAAATGTAGGTGCTGGGAAGCAAATTCATATTTTCAATACAGCACAGAACTCTGAACCACTGAGCCATCACACTGGCCCCCACCAAGGTTTGCTCACACACAGTTTCTTTTCGTACTGTTTTCAAGGATACACAATTTGCATAAACTCTGTAAGGCAAAGAAGTGAGGCAGAGGCACAGCTTGAAAAGAGCCCTATTGTGTTCGCAGCTCTAGTACACCCAAGTTCCACTAGACACAGTGAATGTCTATCTGCTTTATTCCCCGCTAGACCCTAGGCTCTTGGAGAACAATAGCAAGGCTCAGTTATCATTATTTCCACGGGCCCTGACTTTTAGTAGCTATTCAGATATATTATACTCAGTAAATAGGAATCAAGAAATTTACTTCCTTTTTTACTTGCACCAAGTAGGATGACAGTTAAAAACTTACAAATTAATTACATACATATTTTCTGTCTAGAAAGAAGGGGACTAAGAAAAATTTCTAAACTTCACGACCAGGATCATTAGTTGATACAAATAATTTTAATAATCACCTTCTTGATTCTCTCACTGACTTGTACATTCCAGATGCATAAAAATAAGTTTACTAGGGCTGGAGAGATGGCTCAGCAGTTAAGAGCACTGACTGCTCTTCCAGAGGTCCTGAGTTCAATTCCCAGTAACCACATGGTTACTCACCACCACCTGTAATGAGATCTGGCGCCCTCTTCTGGCCTGCAGGCATACATGCAGACAGAACACTGTATACATAATAAATAAACATTAAAAAAAAATAAGTTTACTATGTAAAATCAGTACCTCTGGGTAATAGGGTTTCACTCCCCAGCGCTGTGGTGAAGAGAGGCAGATTCTGTTATACAAATTTCAACATAAAAAGGGCTTATATTAATTTTCAGTTTTATTTTGCTTTCTGCTACTGTAACAGACTAGCATCGGGCTTGGCAAATTACAAATAATAGAAGCTTATTTGGCTCATGATTCTGGAAGCTGGGAAGCTCGAGATCAAGGAGCCACGTCTGGTGAGCATCCTCCTGCTGCGGTAACTGACACAAACGTTCATGTGCGCAAATGGCAGGACAAGTACAAGCCGAATTTACCAGTTCATTTGAGGTCACTAACCCACCCCCATGCTAACAACATCACTCCGGTCATAAGGACAGAGCCCTTATGACTTAATCACCCTTTAATGGTCCCTCCTTTTAACATTCCAATGACAACTGAATTTTGTGCCACATAGTTTTCACCTGACGTAAGCTAAAGTCATCTGAGAGGAGGGAACTTTTAAGAAAATGTCTCTATAAAACGGGACCGTAGGCAGAGCTGTAGGGCATTTTCTTAATTAGGGATGGATGGAGGAGGGCCCAGCACATTGTGGGTGGTCTCACCCCTGGGTTGGTTGTCCTGGGTTCTATAACAGGCCCACCAAGCCACGGGGAGCAAGCCAGGAAGCAGCACCCCTCCATTGCCTCTGCATGGCCTGCTGCCTCCAGGTTCTTGGTCTGTTTGAGTTCCTGCCTTGGCTTCCTTCAGTGATGGACTCCAATGTAGAAGTCAGCCAAATAAATCCTTCCCTGCGTAGCTTGCTCTTGATCACATTGTTTATCACAGTAATAGAAGTCCGAAGATAAATTTCAATGTTAATTTTGAATGGACACTCAAGCCCTAATAGTGTGACTTTAGGAAGGTTAATGTCACATGTTGACTATAATTGTTGTTAATGAGCTAGTTAAATATTTAACTATAAATACAGTGTCTAAGTCCAGGTAATCTTGGAAATATAAAAAAGAATTTGGGGATCTGACTCTTTACTGGGGAGACATGATCCCTAAGAGACAGTGAGAGAAAGAAGAAAAGAAAATGAGTTGAGTAATCACTCACTAGTAGATTTTCCTACAGCACCCCCAAACACACAGGACCCTGGAAGAGACCCAAAAAGTCACTCAACAGCTGTGTTCACGTGACACAGGAACTTTACATGAAGGGGTACAAGGTGCAATTTGTCCTCCTATTGGTCAAGGTCCACTCAAACACCCATTCCTTGTTAACACAATCAAGAGCCACAGGAATCCCTCCACCTCTATGTCTCACACTGGAGAAGTTCTGTCTCATCTAAAAAGAAAAGGAAATGGGAAGTCCCATGAATGGGGGCATCAACAAAGAAAGAAAGGAGGAAGCACAGAGATCCAAAGAGCTGAGTGGGGTGTGCACCCCGGTGCCTTTCCATCAAGCCTCCTCCACAGTCAAGCGCTTGGGATCCACTTTCTCCCTGAAGACCAGACGTTTCTAAGACCAGGGAGATTCCATATAGTAGAGTCTCCCAAGCCCCTACTTTGCTTTACATCTTGAGGGGGGAATGGCTCTGGTCCAAGATCTACATTCTCCTTTTACATTATCTTGGAGAGTTCTGGGCATCCATCCAGGCTACTATTTTTCAGTCTCCCAAAGCTAAGTGGCCATTTCTGGGTGTAGACAGGAACACTTCAATGAGTTGTTTAGCTTGGTTTGCTTTCAGAAGTTCTTATCTATCTTCCTAACTGCACATCTATTCAGGAACTCGCTGTCAGATTGGGCATTATTGTCCTTCACCCAGCCTCCTGGCTGACTGCTGCTAATTAAGCCTTTCAATTAGCTCTAGCCTCACTACCCATGAACAGACACAGAAGCACTGGTATGACTTAACTCTTGAAATAAATGAACAACCACAACTTTGAGATTACTTTCTCCCTCTGCTCTTCTGTAACAAGGCTGAATGTCTAAGAACTGGGAACCTCATAAATGTCCAGGGGCATTCGCTTTTCAACCAACCTAAGTTATATAGACCGAACTCTTTCAGGTGTTGGTGTACGCTGGTAATTAGGGTGTGTTTATCACTCATCTCCCACTTGATGGGGAAGCCTATGTGATCTTCTATAAAGATCACAGTCCAGCATGTTCAGAGAGATCTCTGAACCTGATGCAAAATGGAGGACTCCCTTTCTCAGTGGGGCAGATGCCTGACCTTATTTGGTGGATGACCTTGCACAGAGCTCCCTGCAAACGCCGTCTGACTCAGCCAGTAGGTCTCACTCTTTCCTCCAACCCATATGATAATTAGGTGCTGTGTTATGACCAATCAGCCCTTCCCATCTTTATGATAATTAGGTGCTGTGTTATGACCAATCAGCCCTTCCCATCTTTATGATAATTAGGTGCTGTGTTATGACCAATCAGCCCTTCCTGTCTTTATGATAATTAGGAGCTGTGTTATGACCAATCAGCCCTTCCTGCCTTTATGATAATTAGGTGCTGTGTTATGACCAATCAGCCCTTCCTGCCTTTATGATAATTAGGTCCTGTGTTATGACCAATCAGCCCTTCCTGCCTTTATGATAATTAGGTGCTGTGTTATGACCAATCAGCCCTTCCAGTCCATAACCCTAAAAACCTTTGTATACCTTATCCCTGGAACAATAAAATGAGCTGTCTCTCTGAAGCTGACTCCTGGAAGTTCTTTCCACCATATTCACGGCCATCAGAACCCTGCTCCCTTTGCCCTCCTTGGCCAGTGACCAGAGGCCCTGCCCCACCCCCCAAGGAAAAGAAGACACACACCTGTTATCCTGCCACTCATCTGAAAGGGTCAATGTTGACACCCACCTATTCAAATCAGGTCTTCTACTCAGATCCATTCATATAGGATGAGATATGGGCTGAGACAAACAAGTGTTTGAGATTTACCTGCCACTCCCATTAATGATCCTGTTGTCAAGCCATCATTCACCTTAAAATTTTTTTTAATTTTATTTTATATTATTTCTATTTATTTGTGTGTGGAGTGGCCTGTGTATGCAGGTATTCTTGGAGGTCAGAAGAGGGAATCAGGTCCCCTGAAGCTGGAGTTACAAATGGTTGTTATCTGCCTGACTTGGGTGCTGGGAACTGAACTCAGGTCCTCTGGAAGATCAGCAAGCTCTCTAACTTCTCTAACTTCTAAGTTTCTCTAGCCCCCATTTTGGAAGTTTCAAATTAAGAAAATATGTGCATGTTTCAAATCCATTAGACAAGAAAGGTCCAAGAACATTAAATGGATTATTTTGGTTTGGTTTGTATTCTGACAGAATCTCACATCACCTAGGCGGGCCTCAAAACAGCGATGATCCTGAACTTGTGGTCCACTTGTTTTTATCTCCTGGGTCCTGGGATTCCAGACTATACCACCACGCCCAGTTTATGCAGTGCTGGGATCAAACCCAGAGCTTCTCCAATGCTGGGCAGCTACATCGCCAGTCTACACTGGCTTTCGGAAGTTTACACTAAGTCAGGTGGAACAATGGCACTAAGCCTTTGAAGATCCCCTGCCTAAAGGAGAAACTCCATCACAGAGTTCGCACAGCGAGGACTTTGTTTCCTTTTTCTCTTTTTGGCCTCAGACTCTGCTTTTGACCCGTTAACCTTCATCCATTGAAGGGCTCATGATATCTGTGCGTGCTCACAGTGCTGAAGGCTTCTTTCTGGAGACCATTCAGCCGCATCATGTCATTTATCAGAAACATCTGGCCTCCATCTACACCCTGATTCAGTCTGAACTGCATCTACGAGTTCTACAGCTGCAAGGAGATTGACTCAGTAAGGTTTCCTTGAAATATCTGCTTAGATGAGTGATTGACAGCTTTCTCCCTTGGCCCTTTTTTTCCCAAGTAACTCCTCCTCTTCCTCCAATAACAACTCTTTCTATTTGGCTCCACTCTATCCAGAAGGTTGTGTCTAATGATGCGGACACAAGCTGTGACCTTCAAGTGGCAATGAACCAGAACCAAACTGTAGCTGTGGTCACAGGCAACATGCTAGGTGCAGTTTTACAGACCAGAGAAAGCCTTCTGGGAATTAAATACAAACAGCTAATAGAAAACAGTACAGTCCCATTGGCTGTCAAACTACTGAAATACTTGAACACCTCTTCCTGTGGAGCCACTGCACAGAGCTAGCTCCTCACCCTGGCTCCACACTTCCCCACCCCAGGGACCCTGCACTCCTTCCCACCATCCAGTGACTCGAGGTCACTAGTCAGCACTCAGCTCTAGGCTTCATAGCATCCACCCTGGTCTTCCTTAGCGGGTCTATCCTGGTTTTAACACCATTTGACCAGTGCCATTAAGAACATATATTTAGAAACAATGGCCCAGACCATGCAGCCTTGAAGAATATTGAGAATGCTTGGAATGGCCACTCTAGAGCAGATCCCCTGTCCTTCTAAACATCTGTTTCCAGTTTCCCTTGTCACTTAGCCGAATACCACAGAGTCTTTCTGGCTGTTATTTTGGCTTAGTCCCCATTTCCACAGTGTCTATTGTGATTTCAATTAATCTTTCAAGGCAGCATGTGTAGCCATTCTTTGAATATAATTAAAGCAAAACAAAAACCTTCTCTGAATTGATTTAATAGCCTGAAGGGAAAAAAATGGCCCACGAAATGCTCTGAAACTTCCAATAGGAGTATCGAGTAGGGGGAGAAGAGAGCCAAGAAAAACACAAAAGAGTGAGAATTTGATCCCCCCAAAATTAAAAACAATATGAAAGGGAGTTCTGGAAGTCTCTCCAAAACTTGGGCTACAGTAAGAAGAAAAGGACAAAGGCAAGATCAGCTTTCTTAGTACTACAGAAGCAGCAGCTCTCTCAAATCTGAAACATCTCAGCTGCCTTCGATTGGTAACTTTGCTAATTGCCATCAGAGGCACTCTATCCAGTAACTGATGGAACCAGAGACAGAGATCCACAAACAAGCACTGTGCAGAGTCTTACAGAAGGACAGGAGGAGGGATTGTACCAGCCAGGGGGGCCAGGATAAGGGACCTCACAGAGACAGCTGACCTGAACTAGCAGGAACCCGTGGACGCTGGACCAACCGTCAGAGAACCTGAATAGGGCCTACCTAGGTCCTCTGCATGTGTGTGACAATCATGCAGCTTGGTCTCTTAGTAAGGCTACTAACAGTTAGAGGAGGACCTCTCCCTTGGGCTCAGCTGACTTTTGGTAACCTGTTCCCCATGCTGGACCACCTAGCTCCGCCTTGACGTAAGGGGAGGAGCTCGGTCCTGCCTCAGCTTGATGCTCCATTCTTTGTGCAAGCCTGTGGGAGGCCTGTCCCTTTCTGAATGGAGATGGAGGAGGAGTGGATGGGGAGGGGGAGGTAAATGGAGGATGGGAGGGGAATTGGTTGGTGTGTAAAATAAATGAAAAAATGTTACTTAAATAATAATAATTTAAAAAGCTGCTCTCTTAAAGGACCAGGGACTTGTCTATGAGACTGTGTCTGTAGTGACATCAGAGGCTACACCCATATACTCTCATCAACATGATCTCTCAAATGTGAGCTGAACAAAGATGACCCCAAGAACATGTCAAACTAGAAGGGGGAAATACTATGAAGCCTCAACCCTACACTAAGAACTACAGGCAACTGGGTAAAGATAAGAGAGGTGTCTTCCCTATGGAAGAGCATACAAAATTACTTGTCCAGTGCCAAATGGTCAGCCCTTAGGAATATATGTGTGTGTGTGTGTGTATGTGTGTGTGTGTGTGTGTGTGTGTATACACATTTATCTATGCAGTAATAGTTGATGAAAAAGAGGCCATGGATTTGAAGGAGAGTAGACAGGGGTATAGGTGAGGATTTGGAGGGAGGAAAGAGAAAGGGGAAAAGTAATTCAATTATAATCTCAAAAAAAGAGAGAGCTAGCTTCTGATCAGACACAAAACTTAGATCACTTTTATTAAAACAGTATTTGTTCTCTCTCTCTCTCTCTCTCTCTCTCTCTCTCTCTCTCTCTCTCCCTCTGTCTCTCATGATGCACACACATGCACACACACACTCTTACTTTCTCTCTTTCAAGATAGGGTCCCACTCTATAGCCCAGATTGGCCTAAAACTCATAGTAATCATCCTGCCTCTGGTTGCAGAGAGTTGGGATTATGGACATTCATCACCTGGGTTGGATAGAGTTATGGATTAAACCTAGAGCTCCATGCATGCTAGGCAAGCACCCAACCAACTGAGCTATATCCCCAGTCCCAAAATAATTTAAAATTTTAATTTTCAAAAATGAAGTAGTTAATAATGTGGCTCAGTGGTTAATTACTGCCTTTAGCCTGCCCAAAGTCCTGGGTTCCATTCCCAGTACTGAGAGAGAAAAAAATAATTAAATCAAAAAGGTATACTAACTATTTTTACTAGTGGTATAATAAAAATACCTATACCTTGACAAGAAGATATTTTTAGGGGAAAGGGTTTACTTTGATTCTTAGCTCCAGGGTACAGCCCATCGAGACAGAAAATTCCTAGCAGTAGAAACTGGGGGCAGCTGATGCTGCTGCACCCACTACCAGGAAGCAGGAAGAATGAGTACTTGTGCTCTACTCCCTTTCTCGTTTTTATTCCGGACCAAGGACACCTACCAACTAAAATCTGGTTGTATCTGATACACCCGAGCCTCACCTGTACAACCAGGACACTTCTAACAGTTAATGACTTCCCATGGCTAGCCCCATTCACAGGACCAATAATAACAATATTTTTTCTCCTAGCCACCTGCCTTCTCATCTCCCTCAAAAAGCAGCTGCCTGAGGACTCCAGGATGAGAGTAAACCGATGCTGCTCCAGCTACTCCTCTCGCTGAGCGTGAGCGCACCTCCCAGCTCTTCCCCCTCCCACATCGCCCCATGCCCACAGAAAGTAGCCAGACTTGAGCTGATACCCCTATACCCAAGGACTCTGGGTTGTTTGATTAAAAGTAAGACCCCAGCCCTCTAACACCCCTATATCCAAGGAGTCTGGGATAATTGGTTGAAAGTGTCACCCCAGTAGTCCCTGGCATTCATCCTCAGGGTGCCAATGGAGCACCAATGGAGCAGAAGGCTCCATCTCAAGCCCCTCCCCCTGGGAGTTGCCTTGGTCCGAACTCCACCTCTGGAAAAGCCCGCCAAGGGCTGACCCCTCCCCAGGGAGGGTCAGGACCACTCCCACAGGTTATTTAGGCTGCCTCTGAGAAAAAGAACAGATGGTCTTTGAGTTTTGCATGGCCCACCCCTCTCTTTCCCCGACATGCTTTCCTGGCCACCCAGGGGCGCTGCATAAACATGGGCATTGATTCGGTCTAATTTGGTCTGATAGGGATTATTTGCATCAGCAGAGAGGCTCGTCTTAAGAATATTCCTAACACTTAGTAGGGCTCACTGTTCTGATGGTGTCTGTCCGTCGTGGCAGAACAGGCATGGCAGAACAGAAGAGCTCCTATCATGGCTGCCAGAAGCAAAGCGAGCCTGCCTCTATTCTCAAGCTTTCTGCTCTCCCCCATTTCATTCTGTCTAGCCCTCCAGCCTACAGGCTGTCAGAAATCCACGCCAGGGAGGATCTTTCCTCTCTTCTGAATCCCCCTCTGGAAACGCCCCGACAGATACACCTTACTAATCTAAGCCCTTCCCAACCCAATCAAGTGGACAACCAAGATCAGCTGTTGAACTAGCCTTGTCCTTCGGAGATGCTGTCACATGAATTAAGGGTTACATGAGTGCAAGCACTGCAGCGTCACAGCAGTCAATTTAACAATGCAGGTGGCTACCATGTAGCTACCAGGAAGGCAGTGCACACACTGCTGACACCCTGGATGGAAGGAAGATTCACAGCCTTCACAAGACAGAGTAGGACTGCGTCAGAGTCCAACAAACTACTCAGAAGTATAATTTAAATTCTATGTATTTCTTTATTTCTGGAATTTTCCATTTTAATGTTTCTAGGCGTGCAGTTGACTGAGGAACTAAAATCACACAAAATCAAACCATTGGTAAAGCGAGCTCTACTGTAATTCTGGGTTCTTAAAAACCTCCAGCTACTCTCTTAGTGACCAAGACCCACAGTCACCTCAGCTCTCATTCACACGCACCCTTTTCTTCCCCTATCAGTACTAAAAAAAACAGTCTTCACTTTCTCACAGCATGCTGCCTCCTCAGGTCAACACAGTGACTTGCCTGCCAGTCCAGAGCAATGCCCACCACCCAACCAAGCAAAAATGGCTAGATTTCTTTTTTTTTACATTTACCAAGCAGCAGAGCAAATTACATCTGTCTAAAGTTGGTTCAGTGCTAGCTAAACTCAAAGAGAGTCCCTTGTTACCAACTGGATCCCAAATCATAGGCCTGTGGGAGCTTGGTTTCTAACGCTCTGATTCCCAGAATTCTAACGGAAAGTTCAGAGGAAGCCAAACACAGCAGGAAATGTGAGCCCTGAAGAACCAAGAAAAACCATGAGGCTGTGCGTCCTTCTCATAGATCCCATGCTGGGGTGACTAGTGGGTACCCCTAAATGGAGAGTAACCCGGCAAAGCTGAGCTAGTCGCAAACAGAGCACACCTTAGAATTAGCTGTCCTCTGCTCTCAGGTTTTGGTTTTGGCTCTCAGCAGTTAATGGTATCCCTGAAGCTGGGAACCAGCCTCCTTCTAATGATCTGAGAACATCTTCCAATTTGTTAAATCTTTTCTCTAGAGAGTTTGTCATAACAGATTGTATATCACAAGTTTGTAAGACACAGTAAGAGAGATTCCCAGTAGTTGGCTGTTGTGAGGTCACATTTCTACAGGTCCTCCTCATTCAAGTTGCTTCAAGTTTTAATTTTTCCCCTATTTAGCAATCTTAGGGAATATTTGACAGGAATTTTATTGCCTGTGGCTGATGTGCTTTCCAACAAAATAAATTATCAACTGGCAATCATATCCATAAAAATGAACTATTTGCAGCTTCTATCCCTTGACATAGTCATCAAGTCTACCAAGTAATTTTATTCACAACTGACATGAAATATTCATTTTCTAAACTTTTTTCTTTTTTTAAATATGGAATTTCAATTTTCAGTCCCAAGATTTAATTTCATTTAGCCGTGGTGCTTGCATTTCACTAAATGAAGCCAGAGTCCCAGTGGTCAAAGGTATGTTTAAATACATAGAACACGACATAAATATTTCCACAACCACTTGATTTGCACCAGTTTTTTCTTACCTCCCTCTGTGCCCCAAACAATTCCTCCACAAATCCCTGAATTTAATCCAGGAACAATGATTATTTCTAACACAGCAGCATGACTAAACAAAAACAAACCAATAATTATTTCAAAAGAAAAAGCCACACAGAAATAACACTAGAGAAGGAAAGTAAATAATCAAAATGAGATGTGCCATGGCAGGCATGTGGAGGTCAGAGGACAACCCCATGGACGTCAGTCCTCTCTTTTCATCTCGTGGGCTCCAGGGGTCAACCTTGGGTTGCTGGGCTTGGCAGCAAGTGCCTTCACCTATGAACCTGTGAGGTGAGTTAGCCATGTATTTTTATTTTACAGAAAATGTGCAAACTGTTTTTCTAGAAGGTTTACGATACCAGCATGACCCCATTGACCCACTTTCTCCACAACCTTGCCTCCCTTTGGTGTTGTCACCAATTTTAATTGTAGCCATTCTCTTAGGCGGATATTGATAGCTCGCTAAGAGTTTATTTGCATTTTCCTAAGAGTGTGTATGCCATAGTCAGTGTTCTATGGCTGAGAAGAGACACTATGACCGAGGCAATTCTTATGAAAGGATTTCCTTGGGGGCTTGCTGATAGTTTCAGGTTATCAGTCTCCATCAGCATCATGTCCAGGGAGCATGGCAGCACAGAGGCAGACATGGCACTGGAGCAGTAGCTGAGAGTTCTCCATCCAGATCCTGATCCACAGGCAATAAGAAGAGAGAGCCCCTGGGCCTAGCTGGGATAGGCTTTTGAAAGCTCAAAGCCCACGCCCAGTGACACCTTCCCTCCAACAAGGCCACATTTACTACAATGAGGCTATACCTCCTAATCCTTCTCAAGTAGTGCCATGCCCCGATGACTAAGCATTCAAATATATGACCCTATGGAGGCCTTTCTTGTTCAAACCATCACAATGTGCTTATTTCTCATTTGTGTATTTGGGGGATAGGGAGTTCTGCAGGGAGCCGCAGGCAAACACCATTACAAGATGGCGATTTCACCCTGGCAGTTCAGAGGTAAACAATTCCATATTTGGCAATGCTCCAGGACTGAGTGTCCAGGCGCTTCCCGAATGCGCTTTAACCTTGGGGTCCCTAACCAATCCTGAGGGTCCTGATGCCAGCAGGCTTATCTGCAGCCAATTGAGGTGTGAATCGTGTCCCCTTTCCCTATATAAGCAGCCTCCATTCGGAGCTCGTCCCTTCGTTCCCTTCCCTTCGCTCCCTTCGCTTCCCACTTTCCCCCTTCGCTCCCTTCCCTTCCTGCACCTCCCTTCGCTTTCCCTCCCCCCTCGCTTCCCACAAATCTTCAACCGAGAGGCTCTCCAATAAAAGCGTGATACAAGAAGAATCCTGAGTGTGGCTGTTTTTCCCACTGGTCGGGGAGTCAGCCAGAGAGTTCTTCATGCCTTTTGGCCATTTTTTTAGTGGGAATTTTTATACTTAATTTTCAGAGCTTTAAAAAAATTTTTTTTAGCACTTAATACATTGGCTATGCAGCTTCCAGATATCTTCTGGTACTGTATGGCTTGTAGTCATATCCACTATTACAGCAGTTTTCTGATATAGTCTTTTAATGACCAGCGTCTTTCCACTCAATAGAGCTACAATATAAGTAACTAGCCCATACTAGGAGAGTAAGAATCAGTTTTTCTTAAAGGAATGGCTCCTGATAGGTTGGGGATGCTCTAGTGGAGGACCCACACCCAAGCATATATGGGCAGCACAAATAGGATTTAATGAGTTATAAAAGAAAAAAGGTTATAGACTTGGGAGGGGGACTGAGGGACAGGTATGGAAGGAGTTAAGAAGAGAAAGGATGAATAGGACCAAAGTCATTGTATATGTGTATGAAATTCTCAAAAGTAAATGTGGAAAAAAAAAGTTTTTTAAAAAGAAACTAGCCAACATAAAAAAAAATCTTTGTAAAATTTCAATTGAAAGTGGTAAAGTTGTTTATAAAACTGAGGAATTTACATAAAGTTCTGGACTCCAACTTCTCCAGAAGCTTTACTTGGGAACACTGGTTTGCACTGGATTGGGTTGCACTTAGACATAAGAAGCTAGAATCCACTTCAGACAAACTTTAAAGTCTCTAATTTTTACTTCATTATTGCCCTTTGTTTAATACTTGTAAAGCTTCAAATCACCTTCTTCACATCCTCGCCCTCAAGAGGAACTCAAGGTTTAACCCTTGACTAACACAAGTCCCCTTGAATGACATGGAAGGCTAAGTAACAATCTCCCAATAACACCCACGTCCCAGTCCTGAGGACGTGGCATGAACTAACCTACAAAGCACAGAAAAGTGTGGAAGTGTTTAATCATCTTGAGGTGTGGAGATTTTCCAGTTGTGCTCAATATAATTGGCGGGGGGGGGGGCAATTCTAAAGATGAGGCAAGCAAGTCTGAGAAGAGATGTGGCAGAACAGGAGCTGGAGGGATGCACTCTGTAGATGAAGGCAAAGGATGCAGTTCTGGGATTCAGGATGCAGAAGAAAGCAGGGTCTGGAGTGAGTACTCTGTGAATGAAAACAAGGGCTGTGGTTCTGGGAGGCAGGAAGCAGGAGCAGCAAGGAAAGAGAGCTCACCTAGGACCACTGGAAGGCAAGCAGCTCTGAGGACACACTGATTTTAAAGATCTTAATGAACATCCATATCTTCACATTTCCTAATCTACTTAAATGGAAAGCAGGAAGGAGAAAAAGGAAGTTGGAAGAAGAGGAGGAGGGAAGAAGAAAGAGAGGGAGGGAGTAGAGAGAATGGTCTTATCTTTCTAAAGGATGCAATAACATCCCCATGTGGATGTGTTGGGCATAAATCACTTCAATATTGATTCAATCATTATCCTAAAATTACTCATGTTATAATAGGCCCCAGACATTATTACAACTGACATCATAATGGAAGTACCATTCAGGCCTTGGAACCCAGCACACAGACAGCACCATCTGCCAATACAAAAAATGGAGACCTAATCCTTTCAAGTTCACAGTTCTGGGAAAGTCTCCAAATGTACTAACCTTGCCTTAGGATTCTGAAGTTCTGCTTCTGGCTAACTGTCCATGCTAACTGATGTGTGTCAATCCAGGATTTGTTTTGCGTGTGTGTGTTTTAAAGTTCACCCTAAGAAAGGTTAGAGGCTACCCTAGGGTCCAAACACCCAGTATAGTTGCTGGCCGGCAAATAAAGACTTTCTATTGGTTAAACCAGTGGCTTAAAGCCAGTCTTCTCTGGTCCACAACAATGTGCCTACTGTTTACGAAACAGTGAGACTTCATTTCTAACATAAAAAAGCAAACTTTATAATCTTATCAAGACAAAATTCAAGTCAAGCTTCGTGGTTCACACCTGTAACCCCAAGCAAAAAGATTAAGAGTTCAAGGACAACCTAGGCACGTTCAGGGACAGTCTGAGCTACGCAGTCTCAAAAAGTAAACAAGCAATAGCTGGGGAGGTAGTTCAGTGGTTAAAGCATTAATTGCACAAGTGCATGAATCTGGGTTCAGATCCCTAGAACTCCCCCAAAAAATTCAGACCCAGTAGCCTGTGTCATGATGGGAGGCAGACAGGAAGTTCCCCAGAAGTTCACGAGCCAGCTAGCCTGGGTGTGCAGCTGCTAACAAAGACCCTGTCTCAGATAATATGGAAAGCAAGGACCAACACCTGAATTTGCCCTCTGGCCGCCACACATAGGCTGTGGCACACATGCTGACAGAAACACACACACTCACTTGCACGCACGCACACACACACACACTACAAACACACATACGTACACACACATAAAAACACATTCACACACAGACACACATGAACTTACATAACCACAGAGGTTCTACAAAACAGAAGATGATGAAGTCTTCGAGGATTCCACGAGAAGATTCTTGGAAAGCACTTAGTTCATGTGCAATACTGAAAGGCACAATGGGCATCAGGATTTTCCACAAAGATAAATATTAACGTAGTAGTAGTAAGCTAAGCAAAGCAATAAGATGTCCATAACAGAAGTATAATGTGGTATGATAAACATAGAAATAACATATCCTGAATCTTCCACAGTAATTTAAATTTCAACTATTCTTGCCCCCTTGACAGACTCAGAATCCAATGCACATTTGATTATCTTACTCATTGAACATGATTTTCATAACTGCGGTAAAAATGTGACTGAAATGAGTGCTGAAGAGGTAACAGAGACTCTTGACTTTGCCTTATGCAGTTTCATTGATGAGTTATAGTAACATGAAGCCATAAGCAAGTAAGATGAAATGCCATGGAATCAGGCCTACCTGCTTCACCCAGGCAATCAGGTCATGAGGACTCAGTGTGACTTTGTGCAGAAACCGGAGTACTTGTGTTCAGTCTTAAGATGATTGGAATTTCATGTCTAGCAACAGGTATAACAAGGACACCGAGCAACATCATGTGGGGAGAAAACGGTAAAGCTGCAGATCCAACCTCAGGTTTGAGATTACTTCAAAAAGACCATTAAGTTAATGGTCCAAAGTCAAAAAGACCACTAAGACAATGGCAGAGTCGGCTGGTGGTAGTGTACACCTTTAATCCCAGCACTGAGGAGGCAGAGGCAGACAGATCTCTGTAAGTTTAAGGCCAGCCTGTTCAACAGAGTGAGTTCCAGGATGGCCAGGGCTATCACACAGAGAAAGCCTGTCTCAATAAAACAAAACAAAAACAAGACAAAGGGAGAAGGATTTCCAGTGTGGATAGAGAATGGTTAAGAACTGTTGTGATACAAGAACTAAAAATGCTGAGCATTGAGCAATAGGACCAGCACCTGGCAAGGCATCCAGCACTATATAGAATGACAGAAGGATCTGCAAGACAATACCTCCAAGGCACCTCCTGCACCCCCATTGCTGCACCAGAACCTCCATGACCCTCTTCAACAAGAAAGCTTTTATGTGGGTTTTCTTCAAAGACTAGAACAAGATGACATCCAAGTATGATCAGCAGCCAGAAAAATCTAGGCGTGTGCCTTGAGGAGTCAGGCATGGGCATAGGCATAACTTCTATCTTGGTCTAAAGGGTGACATCATCTCATACTCTGGGAAGTTATAAGTCACAGCTAGGCTCTGTGAAGTCAGTGAGTCCTCATTAACTTGGCCTCAGTAGATTATTGGTGACTTTATCAAAGCTATTCAGGTTTCTAGTATAAAGCCACATCACATATTTGAAGCAAACAATCTTATTTAGGAGAGAAAAGTGGCTCCGGTTCAGACTATGCTGGTGGCTCTAGTCGGTCTGTGCTGAGGGAGCTCGTTCCGCTCCTTCAGCCAATAGCCTTTAAGATACCAGCCCACTGGGGCGTGGTCTAATTCATTTTAAAAAGTGGCGGCAGCCCTCCGGCTTTCTCTCTTGCTTCCGGCTCCCGTTCAAACTGCTAGACTCTGTGTTTCCTGTTTGCTACGAGAGGACTGTGGTGTAGGATGGTGTTCTGTAAGTTTTTCCCCTCCAATAAATAACCCCTTTTAATCCAAACTGGTGTGGGATTGTTTTGCGGCTTTAGGTCTGATTAAAGGATTCCTTACAACCACTAACATTGGAGTGAAGTGTTCAGGAAAGCAGACAAGAGGTTTAGATGAAGGAAATCTGAAGGCTGGCCAAAGTGTCACTGGTTTGCAGATGGGAACCAACAAATGCGCTATAGCCCCGCAGGTGTTGGGGGCTGCAGACGCCTGGCCCCTTGACTTTCTTTGCCTGCCTCAGACCCTTTGCCTGCTGGAATAAATGGAGTAAACAACTTGTTTTCCTGTGCCTGCAGCTGCTCTGAGCATGAGACCCTCAAGAGTTCCCGATGGCAGGGGAGTGGTTCCTGGTGGGTTTTACAGCTGAAAATCCCAAGAGCTGGGGCATGGCTATTAGTTAAGGATCCCTATATAAGCTTCCCTGGAGCACAATAAAGTTGGCATTCTTGTTTCAAGGATGGCCTGTGTCCCCGTGTCCGTGTGTGTGTGTGTGTGTGTGTGTGTGTGTGTGTGTGTGTGTGTGTGTGTGTGTGTGTGTTTAAATCTCCAGCCCCTTTCCTGGCTCATGTCCAGTCCCATCATGCAGGCCCTACAAGCTGGCAGAACAACCTGCGAGACTAGGAAGCATCTTTACAATCCCCAAATGTAAACTGGCAAACCTTCTGACCAGAGACTATGACTACCAGTGAAGACCAGCCAGGCAGAAATGTTAGCCTCAGGCACCAGAGGAGACATGGGCAAACAGAAGCTAACATGGCAGCCAGTGTGCACCTGGACCACTTCTCAACAGATGGGTACCAACAAAGTTGCTTCCTAGAAAGGAGTGGGGTGTTTTCTGGCTTTTGGGGTGGGGACAAGACTATAATCCCAAATAATGTGTGCTTCTCCCCTAGAGCGTGTCATTCACAACAGAAGCCTGGCAAAGGAAGAAACTGGACTCCAAATTGATACTGGGGATTGTCAGGCAGGATACCCAGATGAATATCGTGGCAAGCACCAAGATGATTGCTAATACGGCAACCAAGCTTTGGTTGCTAGAGTCCCATAAAGGAACTCAATATTTTGCCCGTTGTTTTTCTCCAGTGAGAACTAATGCAGTATTGAGTCGTTTGTTTGGTTTTTTTTTTTTTTATCTTGTCTTCCTAAAATACCATTATGCTTATTGTTCCTTTAAAAAAAAAGTTACAAACATTCTTTTTTCTGCCTCTTCCCTCCCAGCTGCCTTTCACTGCTGTTACAGTTAGATCCTGGGATATAGCCAATAACCTGCACACGCAGGAAAATGGAATGCTGGGAAAGGAGAGCTCTGTCCTACAGCCAGCTCTCGTGTCCAGTATCTGTGCACTTCTACAGTCTTACACATTGTTACTCTCAAACAATAGGGAACTGGGTTCCTGGCTGCTTGAGGAGAGGGGCTTTTGTCTGTTTATCACATCTGGGTTCCACATGGAAGACTCACCTCAGATTTGTTCTGAATGGGGTCTTGGTCTTAAATCTAAGACGTAGCATTTAGAAACGTACATGTGTCGATAACTATACAGTGTTTGCCGTTTGCCATATTTCAACAAAACTATGATCAGTGTGCAGTTATGATCATATGCATACTCCTGTTTCTTAGGATGGCAGAATCTTTGCAGAGTAGTATGTCCCAACATCCAAGGGCAGAATGGCCACAGACACGTGGGTATGAGTGGTGCAGTTGCAAAGCCTGCATCTGTGTAAATATATCCATACAGTTCAACTGTTTCTGGGGGGGCGGGGGGAAGTTTGTTGTTATTGTTGTTTTTCGAGACAGGGTTTCTCTGTGTAAAGGTCTGGCTGTCCTGGAACTCCCTTTGTAGACCAGGCTGGCCTCAAACTCACAGAGATCCACCTGCCTCTGCCTCCAGTGCTGGGATTAAAGGCGTGTGCCAGCAATGCCCGGACCTTCAACTGTATTTATTGTTGCATTTTTCAGCACAATTTATCCTATTGGTTTTTTTTTACAAATAAATATGTTTGAATGCAAAAAATTTAAAGAGAAGCTTAAAAAGTACATGCATGCATGTATGTATGTGTGTGTATATATATAGAGAGAGGGGGGAGCATTTTTTGTTTTGTTTTGTTTTGTTTTTTCGAGACAAGGTTTCTCTGTAGCTTTGATGCCTGTCCTGGAACTAGCTCTTGTAGACCAGGCTGGCCTCGAACTCACAGATATCTGCCTGCCTCTGCCTCCAGAGAGCTGGCTCAAGCATTTTCTTTAGCTGCAAACTCCCTTGAGCCATTACTCGCGTCAGTTCTGCAGAATCCTTGAGGCCTCACAGGCTGAGACAGTGGCTGAGTCTGAAGCCAGCTTCTCTCTGACCCCGGCTTGTTTCTGCAGTTCACTGTTCTCAGTTCTAAAGCACAGACTTAGGAGGCCATCCACACTGCCACCTTGCTGGAAATAGCGTGGTTAACAGAATTGGCCCCCTAAGAGATATAAAATCCGTCTTGATTTCGGAAAGATTTTAGCTGATGTTACATAATCACCAATGAGCTGATCATTTTCTTCTTAAATTTTGGATGTGATCTGAAAGCACTTGGAAGCTAAAGCCAGGCCCCTATAGCAGAGACTCCCTCCTGTAATAAACAGTAGGTTTGGAACTGTGCTCCACACGTCACCAGAGCAAAAGGACGATAAAGCACTAAAGGGTTTTTTATTAGCCCATAATATAAAACAGCAAGGGCTGTCTTCTGATTGTGGAAATAGATGGAGCATGGTAAATGCTGCTCCCCACAATGTGTCAGAGAAGAGAGTGTCCCCCCTCTGCCAAGACCAGGAAATGTCTGGAAATGATGACTGGTGAGCAAATTTATAGTATCCCCAACTGCTCTTCAGCATTTAGTCTGAAGTAGCTACTCTTGGCGATCCAACAAGTCTGGCTTTTAGTGGCGTTAACAGCACCACACAGTCCCAACACAGCCCTTCACGTACCTTCCCCATCTGGCAGTGAGTACAATGCTTTCGATTTAAAGACCGTCTTGATCCTCTTCTCGAGTACATTTACAATTCAGTCATTGACTTTTTGTAAATCCCCCAGCTTCCTCATTCACTGCTGCTCTTCCAGAAGGGTAGCTTAAATGCTTACAGTTTAGTAATCAGCCCTGTATCAGCTGCCGAGCCAGGGTTTGACTGAGCAGTCATTGTTAGGAAGCAGCATCAAGAGTGGCTTAGAGCTTCGTCCTTAGAGAACAAAGTCAATAAAATGGACATATAATTGTATTTGGATGTCTATGGAAGCAGACAGCCTTGTGAAACAGCTTACAGGAGGCCACTCCCGAGACCAGGCAAATCAGCAAGTTCCCCGAGGAAAATGGCTGAAGTACAACCGAGAAGAAAGAAAACTCATTGAAATTTAGCTGGAATCAGGCGCAGCGAGGCTTGGTGATGTTTTTTAACGATAATGTATCAAATGTTCTAGAAGGAGAATCAAGCCCAATACAAAGAAACTATTTCCTAGAAACCCCAATTTGTTGCTGACATCTGTGTTGAACAAGAGATATTTTATCCTTCTAACTTAGTGCCTGCCTGGGGGAACCTACCAGAAAGAGGAACCCTAAGAATGTATATGGAGATAAAGGGCATTCCATAACTTCGGGACTATTATTTAGTTCACAGCAACTCTGCTTGGGCAGTCCCGGTCTTGTGAGTTTCATTAGTAAGCCCTAGTCTCCTGTGGGCTAGTCATTCCTGTACAACTGACAAAACAAAGTGTTTGAACCTGAGCCATGGAAGACCCACTTATCACTGGTGATGGATGACTTCTCCGGGGTACTGACTCCCAGGGCATCCTGCCGAGGCTGCCCAGCAGCTTCCAACTGCACCCGTTCTTACGTTATCTCCATCCACTGATCTGAGGACCAGTGTTTCTTGAGCTTTGATGTGCTTTCAAGTTAACTGGGGAATCTAGACAAAATGTGCGCCTCTAAAGTCTTTCAGGCCAGCTGAATGCGTTATTTTTGTTGCACAGAATCCAAATTATTCCACTTTCCTTATCTTGTTGTGATGGGCAGGTTTGCTCTCACGAGCCATTGATAAGGGATGGTTTATGAGTGAGGCAGGGCTGTCCTCGAAGGAGTTGGAGGCTATCTAAGAAAGAGGTGATTGATTAATAATGTCTGCCATGTGTTTGGGATGGAAGAGATATGGCAGACACCATTAAAAATCCTATGCAGCGCCTAGAGAGATGGTTCAGCAATTAAGAGTTTGCAGCTCTTCCAGTGACTAGAGTTTGCTTCCCAGCCCTCATGTCCCAACAACATTTAACTCCAACTCTGCAGGGTCCAACACCCATTTCCGGACTCCACAGGTACTCAAACATATGTAGTATGTACTCATGCAGACACACACAAACATGTAAATTAAAAATAAATCTTTTAAAAAATCCTTTGTGGAGACTTTCTAAACTTCTTAATTTTTATGAATCTTGGAATTTATAGAATGTCAGACATCTTGAAAACTAGATCGCCCTTCAGTGATGAAAAGAAGCAAGCCCCAGCTCCAGCATTAACATCTATGTGTTCATACAATGAGGATGACAGCAACCATTGTTACAAGCAGTCTTTGAAATTCAGGTTTTCTCCTGAGAGGCTCTGTACACAGCACACACCTCTGGCTTGCTGACCCCTGCCAGTGGTGTTACAGCTTTGTCTGTGTGGTCAGAGGAAGAGGGGTGTGTCTATCACATTGCAAGTGTCTCCAAGGGCTGCCGTGAAATAAATTATTTGAATTTCAATGGAAAATGGAAAAGATCCAGGGCAAACAAGAGGAAGTTGCTGAAATATGGGATGAGTTCCTCCCTTGTGAATCCCCCCTCATTCTTGTTCTAACTCAGTTCAATTTAATGCCTGTTAAGGTCCAGTGGAAACCAGTCACTTAACTGTCTAGTGTTAAGGAACATCCATTTTGATGGACTCTTTTACAGCCAAAAAATTTATCAATGGAAATGAGTAGTAATGGCATCCAATACTCATGATCTAAGGGGGAAAAAAAACGGAATGTAAACCCATGAAGTGAAAATAGTCTCCAAGTATTATAATTTTGAAAGAATAAGACTATCTACAGATGCAGTGTTCCTTAACTTTTCAAGTTTGCTGTAATAAGCAGATACCAGCATTGCTTTTATAGAAGGAACTAAGTTATATATAAAGAACTTATGATACTTGATTTAAGTGAACATCATGAATGATAGAATCAACACAAGCTAGAAATGTGGGCTTACCCATAATCTTGTTACTAGCGTTTCACATGATAATTTATTACTATAACTATGTTTCAAACTTTGAAGTAGAAGGGAGAATATTTATAGATGATGTGTTGTGCTATAAAACTCAAAGGGACAGAGAGTGTCTGAAATTAAAGAATGCTACATTAACTCAAAACAGCTTCAGAATTTCAAAAAACTAGAATAAGGACTCAAACCATAGATGAATATGTCTCAAAAAATTGAAGGGCTAGGACCACCGAGGGAGTAGGCCTGAACCAGAGATCTGCGGGTCCAGGCATGAATCTGGAACCCCCAAGGGAGTAGACCAGAGCCAGAGACTTTTGTGGGAGTGGGTCCAAGCTAGGGATCTCCACTGGAGTGAGTGGGCCCAGGCTATGAACATTTATGAAAACAAGTCTGAGCCAATGACCTAGCCAGGAACAGGACTGAGACAACAAACTCCACAGAAGCAGGTACAAGGGAGCCACCACTGAGGGAGTAGGCTGGAACCAGAGACCACTACAGGTCAGGGTGTGAGTCTGAGACCTCCAAGGGAGTAGACAGAACCAGAGACCTCTACCGGTCTAGGTATGAGTCTGGGAACTCCGAGGCAGTAGACTGGAGCCAGAGACATTTGTGGGATGGGTCCAAGCCAGGGACCTCTGCAGGAGTGAGCAGGCCCAGATCAGGGACATTTATGGAAACAGCTCTGAGCCAGCAACCCAGGCCAATGCAGGCCTGAGACAGCAAACTCCATAGGAGCAGGTTCAAGGGAGCAACCGCTGAGGGAACCAGAGACCTCTTCTGGTCTGGGCATGAGTCTGGAGTAGGCCAGAACCAGAGATCTGTGGGTCCAGGCACAAATCTGTAACCTCCACGGGAGTAGTCCTGAGCCAGGTCCTCTACCAGAGCAGGACCAAAGCAGCAACCTCAGTAGAAAGAGCCCCAAGCAAGCAACCTCCATGGGAGCAGACCTGAATGACCCTTGGTATTGCAGAGGGAATCTTGCAAGTACCGAGCGACCTCCAAGAACACGGAGTAACCAAAAGGGTCACTGTGACTGTGGCCCTGACTGCACCACAAAGAGCAACCATCTGAGCCATGGATCCACTGGCACTTGGAAGATTGATAACCAGAATCACAGACAGCCCCAACTAAACCAATCAGAGGAAAAGATGGCTAGACAAGGTAAGAACACACGCAACACCACAAAGAATAACAAGACACCAGTAAAAACTAGTGGACCGACCTCAGCAAGAATTGAACACCCAAATATAGATGAAGTCAAAGAAAATAACCTAAAAAATAACTTTAGGAAAATGTTTGAGGCCCTTAAAGAAGAAATGAAAAATTCCCTCAAAGAAATGGAGGAAAAGACAAACAAAAAATTGGAAGACATCAACAAATCCCTTAAACAAAACCAAGAAAAAGCAATCAAACATATGAAAGAAACTATTCAAGACTTTAAAAGTGAAATAGAGACAATAAAGAAAACACAAGTCGAGGAAATTATAGAAACAGAAATCATGAGCAAATGATCAGGAACCAAAAATGCAAGCATAAACAGCAGAATACAAGAGATGGAGGAAAGGATCTCAAATGCTGAAGATACAATATAGAAAGATGCATCGGTCAAAGAAAACATTAAATCTAACAAAGGCTTAACACAAAATATCCAGGAAATATGGAATACCATGAAAAGAACAAACCTGAGAATAATAGGTATGTATAGAAGAATGAGAATTCTAACTCAAAAGCACAGAAAATATATTTAACAAAATCATAGAAGAAAACTTTCCCAACCTAAAGAAAGATATGCCTATGAAGATTCAAGAAGCTTACAGAACACCAAATAGACTGTATCAAAAAAAAAAGTCCCCTCACCACATAATAATCAAAACACTATACATACAGAATAAAGAAAGAATATTAAGAGCTGTAAAGGAAAAAGGCCAAGTAACATATAAAGGTAGACCTATCAGAATTACACCTGATTTATCACTGGAAACAATGAAAGCCAGAAGGTCCTGGTCAAGTGTTATGCAGACATTAAGAGACAACAGTTGTCAGCCCAGACTACTAAACCCAGCAAAACTTTCAATCACCATAGAAGGACAAAATGAGATATTCCATGACAAAACCAGGTTTAACCAATACCTACCACAAAGCCAGCACTACACATAGTACTAGAAGGAAAACTCCAACCAAAGGAAATTGGCCACATCAAAAAAAACACAGACAATAGATGATCACACAGAAGTAAATGCCATCAATCAAATGAGACAAAGAAGAGCATTTCATATGAGTCATAGGAAAAATCCATTAACAGGAAATCTCAATACTAAACATCTATGTCCCAATTACAAGGGCACCTTCATATGTAAAAGAAACACTTCTAAAGCTTAAATCACACATTAAACCCCATACACTAATAGTGGGAGACTTCAACACTCCCCTCTCACCATTGGACAGGTCTGTCAGACAAAATATTAACAGAAAAATAAGAGAACTAACAGATGTTATGACTAAAATGGACTTAACGGACATCTATAAAACATTCCATCCAAACATAAAAGAATATACCTTCTTCTCACCACTTATGGAACCTTCTCAAAAATTGACATAATAGGTAACAAAACAAACCTCAACGGATAAAAAAAAAATTGGAATAACCCCATGTATCTTATTGAATCACCATGGCTTAAAATTAGAATTGTGGGCTAATTCCAGAAAGCCCACAAACACATGGAAATTAAACAATGCTCACCTGAATCATCAATGAGTCAAGGAAGAAATAAAGGGAGAAATTAAAGACTTCCTAATATTCAATGAAAATGACCACACAACATACCCAAATTTATGGGACACAATGAAAGCAGTGTTAAGAGGAAAGGTCATAGCACTAAATGCCTAAATAAAGAAGCTAGAAAAATCCCACACTAGTGAATTAGCATAACATTTGAAAACTATAGAACAAGAAGAAGCAAACTCACCCAGAAGAACCAGATGGCAGGAAATAATCAAACTGTGAGCTGAAATCAACAAAATAGAAACAAAGAAAACAATACAAAGAATCAATGAGACAAAGAGTTGGTTCTTTGAGAAAATCAACAAAATAGACAAGCCTTTATCCAAACTAACCAAAAGGCAGAGAGAGAATATCCAAATTACCAAAATCAGAAATGAAAAGAGGAGCATAACAAGAGACATCGAGGAAATCCAGAGAATCATTAGGTCATATTTCGAAAACCTGTACTTAACAAAATTGGAAAACTTAAAGGAAATGGACAACTTTCTAGATAAATATCACTTACCAAAATTAGATCAAGACCAGATAAGCAAATGAAATAAACCTATAACTGCTAAAGAAATAGAAATACTCATCAAAAGTCTCACAACCAAAGAAAAGCCCCAGACCAGATGGTTTCAGCTCAGAATTCTACAATATTTTCAAAGATGAACTAATGCCAATACTCCTCAAATTGTTCCACACAATAGAAACAGAAGGAACATTGCCAAACTCTTTTTATGAGGCTACAATTACCCTGATACCCAAACCACAGAAAGACATTACTAAGAAAGAGAATTACAGACCAATCTCACTCATGAACATTGATGCAAAAATAGCAAAACACTGGCAAATCAAATCCAAGAACACATCAAAAAAATCATCCACCATGATAAAGTCGGCCTCATCCCAGAGATGAAGGGATGGTTCAACATACGAAAATCTGTCAACGTAATCCACCATAAAAACAAACTGAAAAATAAAAACCACATGATCATCTCATTAGACACTGAAAAAACCATCAAAAAAATACAACATTCCTTCATGATAAAGTCTTGGAGAGAGCAGGGATACAAGGAACTTACCTAAACATAATAAGGCAATATACAGTAAGCCAACAGCCAACATCAAACTAAATGGAGAGAAACTCCCAGTGATCCCACTAAAATCAGGAACAAGACAAGGTTGTCCACTCTCTTCATATCTATTCAATATAGTTCTTGAGGTCCTAGCTAGAGTAACAAGACAACAAAAGGAGATCAAGGGAATACAAATCGGCAAAGAAGAAGTCAAATTCTCATTATTTGCTGATGATATGATAGTTTACATAAACGACCCCAAAAATTCTACCAAGGAACTTCTACAACTCATAAACACTTTTAGTAATGTAGCAGGATACAAGATTAACTAAAAAGAAAAAAAAAATCAGTAGCCCTCCTATACACAGATGATAAATAGGCTGAGAATGAAATCAGAGAAACATCACCCTTCACAAGAGCCACAAATAGCATAAAATATCTCAGAATAACTCTAATCAAACAAGTGGAAGACCTGTATGACAAGAATTTTAAATCTTTGAAGAAAGAAATTTAAGAAGACACCAGAAAGTGGAAAGATCTCCCATGCTCTTGGGTAGGTAGAATTAACATAGTAAAAATGGCAATCTTATCAAAAGCAATCTACAGATTTAATGCAATGCCCATCAAAATCCCAGCAAAATTCATCACAGAACTTCATATGGAAAAGCAAAAATACCAGGATAGCCAAAACAATCCTGTACAATAAAGGAACTTCTGGAGGCATCATAATCCCTGATTTCAAAATCTACTACAGAGCTACAGTACTGAAAACAGCCTGGTACTGGCATAAAAACAGACAGGAGAACCTATGGAACTGAATCAAAGACACAGATATTAATCCATACACCTATGAACACCTGATTTTTGACAAAGAAGCAAAAAATATCAAATGGAAAAAACAAAGCATATTTAACAAATGGTGCTGGCATAGCCGAATATAAACATGTAGAAGAATCAAAATAGATCCATGTCTATCACCATTCACAAAACTCAGGTCCAAATGGATCAAAGACCTCAACATAAAGCCAACCACACTGAACCTCATAGAAGAGAAAGTGGAGAAGTGCACTTGAACGCATTGACACAGGAGACCACTTCCTAAATATAACCCCAGTAGCACAGACAATAAGAGAAACAATTAATAAATGGGATCTCCTGAAACTAAAAAGCTTCTGCTAAGCAAAAGACATGGTCAACAAGACAAAACGACAGCCTACAGAATGGGAAAAGATCTTCACTAACCCCACATCAGACAGAGGTCTGATCTCCAAAATATAAAATTAAAAAAAAAATGGAGTACAGACCTAAACAGAGAACTCTCAACCAAGGAATCTAAAATGGCTGAAAGACACTTAAGGAAATGCTCAACATCCTTAGCCATCAGAGAAATGCAAATCAAAACAATTTTGATATTCTTCTTACACCTGGAAGAATGGCCAAGGTCAAAAACACTGATAACAACTTATGCTGGAGAGGATGTGGGGTAAAGAGAACACTCCTGTATTGCTGGTGGAAATGCAAATTGGTACAGCCCCTTTGAATATCAGTATGGCAATTTCTTAGAAAATTAGGAAACAACCTTCCTCAAGACCCAGCAATACCATTTTTGGGTATATACCCAAAGGATGCTCAATCATACCACAAGGACATGTGCTCAACTATGTTCATAGCAGCATTGTTTGTCATAGCCAGGACCTGGAAATAACCTAAATGCCCCTTGATTGAAGAATGGATAAAAAGAATGTGGTACAGTTACACAATGGAGTACTACACAGCAGAAAAAAATAATGACATCTTGAAATTTGCAGGCAAATGGATTGATCTAGAAACATTATATTGAGTGAGGTAACCCAGACCCAAAAATGCAAATATCATATATACTCACTCATAAGTGGCTTTTAGGCATAAAGCAAAGAAAACCAGCCTACAATTCACAATCCCAGAGTACCTAGACAACAATGAGGACCCTAAGAGAGACATACATGGATCTAATCTACATGGGAAGTAGAAAAGAATAAGATCTCCTGAGTAAATTGGGAGCATGGGGATCATGGGAGAGAGTTGAAGGGGGGGGAGAGTCAGGGAGGAGAGCAGAGAAAAACGTATAGCTCAAAAAAATTAATTAAAAAATATTTTTCATTAAAAAACATTGAAGAAAAGGATTATGTAAATGTTACAGCTCCGAAGGAAAAGGCTTCCCCAGTGCAAGTGTTAAAGCTCTGAGGGAAAAGACATCCTGGCAATGGGGACCCAAGGAATACCATAAATCATACCATACAACAAATCTCACACACAAGGTTTATTGGAAGAGACACAAGAGGGTGGCCGGCCTCTGCTCGGCAAGAAGTATCAGGGAACTGAGCAGAAGGCAGGGTTTATATAGTTTCTTGGGGGAGGTGTTTTCCAGGATGGAGATTCCCAGTGTGAGGACTGGTGGTATTTTAAGCCAAGCCCAAGGATTGGTGGGATTTCAAACTCAGGGACTGGTGGGATTTCAAACTCAGGGCTTGGTGGTTTTTAGTTAGGTCTTCAAACCTGGAAGTAGGCTTGGACCTTTTACCCTACAGATTCCAAAGGAGTGGCCCAACAGTTTTTATCTGGTTAATTATATAGAAAAATGGCAGGTTTTGCCATGTATGAAAAGAGAGCATAAGTGTAATGGAAATGTAAAACTTCCAGTATGTACGTTTACATTTCCAAAATGTAAGCAAAATGCAAATGGCAAGAAGAAGTGTGCTTGGAGATTTGGCTTGAGATTCCATCTTGTGCAATCCAGACAAGCCACTGAATGTCTCTGGGCTTCAGTATCATAACCTGTAGACTGGGCACAACTATACCTGCCTTCTGGGAAATTTGAGAAGAGCAAGGCAACATTGATTGAAAGGGCTTGATAAATGGGGAAGGCCATGAAACTGTTCACTACAATACAGGGCGCTGAGTCTTCTGCACTGGTGCACCACACCCTGACCGTTCTCTTTTCTCTTGATGTCGCTGAACTATCCATCAAACTGATGCTTGCAGACAGTATCAAGTAAGTCATTTGTTGGCGAGCAACGGAGGGCAGATGAGGCCATCTTGCATCTCACCCCTGCACATGATTCCCACTAGCTTCTGTAGCCAAAAGTTTAAAGGGGCCCTAGTATAGCACTCGACCTCTCCTCCGTCCATCCCAATTTGCAAGACTTTTGCATCTGTGTTGTAGGCCACTGACTGCTAAGCACCCATTGTGATACACAGCACACAGCTCTTGTAACTTGTCCACTTGCTACACTGTCTTCAAACTCAATGGACATGTCTACAAACTGGTAATAGCTAACAGCTAATACAAAATTTCTTGCTTAAACCTGGTTATCCATGTTTTTTCCCCATTCTGATCAAAACCCTCTTCAAATGGTGTTACTATGGTTAATTGATATTGATGCATTTATTTTACCAAAAGAAAACATGTTCATATTTTGTCCACATGTGACCTACCCTAAATAATCCTCAAAGTCAATGTGACTCAGTTTCCGGTGTGAAGTATAGTCACATGAAATATAAATCTGACTAAAAAGTTCTGTGTATATTTTCAGATGGATCATCTAAGAGTTTTATATAGGAACCAAGCAGAATTTTTTCCAACACTATCTATAGGCATCAATATGTGTCTTTGGTTCTATATCTAAGATATAGATATATTCATATATCTATATATTTATATAGTTATTTATATAACTGCTAAAGCGTTCTCTGTCTCTCTTTCTCTGCCTCTTCATTTGGGGGGTTATCTCATCATAATTCTGTTCTTCACTGACTTTTTCTACTTTTCTGCGAGCCCTTTCCAAGGATTCCCTTGAAGATGTGACCATCAAGACTTATCCTCTCTATGAGCACTGGCTAGAGGATTTTCTGTAGAGAACTCTTACCTCGCATCACCCAATCCTTTCTCAGTCTCCTAGGAATAAAGCAAATACCATCTAGGAATTTGTCTGGCTTTATTCCATACATAAACATCATGGAAAATTCTGATGAATAAAATTTTTCTCTTCACCTTGGTGAGAACATTTCTTCATCTCAGGTATCCTTCCCTGAGGGGGAACATCTCACCTTCCGTACCCCAAGCCTCTAATCTAAACAACTCGGAGGGAACATGCTGTTAAACATAAACATTACCCGGGAGGAAGAGAGCCATCTCCCTTGGAGATGAGGACCCCAGCCTGAAGACAGCAAAAGTCACACCAGATACCACGTCAATGAATGGCATTGGGCTCGGGGTTTATTTACTTTATAGAATAATTTGTACACTAAGGGAAAATCAAGATGTTTTCTTTTCCTTTCTAGAAACAAAGAGGCAGACATAAACATTTTTACAAGGACAGCAAACAGCTCGCTAAATCAAGACAATGTGGCAAATTCATGGCCAACTCTATGATGAAAGAAGTAAAAATAATATCGGAATCCGTCCCGCTGCCTTCCTTATGAAGTCCAGACTGAAAGTCATTATGTCCTATGTATTTACCCCAGTTCAGTTCCATTACACAGATTCTGGAATAATTATATGAAATTGTAGGATAGGCCAGCCAAGAATAATCTCATCAATTTTCAATGTCACTCTTCTAGCACAAAGCAAAAGAAAAAGAGAGCCCACAGAATTGTACTGACTTTTTCTCAAGTTCTACATCCCCCACCTAACACAGATAAGAGGACCCTGCATGACTTGCTAAGGGCAAACTCCATAGTCAAGAGAGTGAAAGTTCAGAACAGCATGACAGAGGAACCTGGTAAGCCAACAACCTCAGGAGCCAGTCACATGGGATCAAGATAGGACACCTTCCTTTTAACCAGGAGCCAGGTGATAGGCTCATAGTTCTAGCTAAAAGGGAGGCTGAGCCAGGAGGATCGCTGGAATTGTAGATCTCAAAACCAGCCTGGGAAGCATAAAAAAAAAAAAAAAATCCTTATCTCAAAAAGAAAAAAGAAAAGACAGAACTGAAAATTGTCTCTATTCCTCTAAATCTATATAGAATTCCAGGACATCTTTAGTTTCTTCAATCACAGGTGGAGAAAAGGTGAGGAATCCAGTTTGTGACACTTGGTAATTCACAGGAAGTTCACTTTGTGAGCCAACATGGGCCATGAGGTAACCCCCAGAACACTTATGACAGAACAATGCACAGAGGCTGCCTGTACCCCACATCTCCAGCTTACACAAATAGTGTCAGGCAAGCAACCGTACACAAAGAGAGAATCCTTCCCTTTCGGTTCCCTGGGGCTTTAAGGGAGAAGTATAGGGAAGCACGGTATTAAATTTGATGGATGTGATTAATAATAAGAGCTCTTATCAGGCAAAGGGAAGGATGTGCTTCCCAGATGGTGTGCACCGAGAACCACAGAAGTGGAGCAGGGTTGGGGTGCCCCCTAAACAGACCTTTAAAGGGATCTCTGACTTGAAGCATAGTGTTGCGGTTAATGGTCTGGTCTCTGGCTTCCGAATGCACCACTTGAAACTCCCCCACTTAGTGCTGTCTTTGCCCTTCCTAGACTGCGTCATCTCATGTCAAAAATGGGACTGTGTGAGGATTCAATGAGTTAGCACAGGTAAAGGAGTTAGCGCAGTGCCTGCAAATAATTACCACTCACTAGATAGTGGCTTTGAGTATTTACTCAAAGGGATCAATGTCAGCAAATGACAGAGAGACATGTGTGCCCTTGTTTATTGGGGCACTGTTCATAATAAGCAAGCTAAGAGATCAGCCTAGGAGCCCATCAGTGGATCAATAAATAAAGCAAATGTGGTTTATATACAGTAGAGTATTGCTTAGCCATCAAGAAAAGTGAAATCACATAATTTTCAGGAAAATGGACAGAACTGGAGATCACTGTCTTCAGTAAAATAAGTCAGACTCAGAAAGGCAAATATTGCAGACTTTACCTCACGTGCATAATCTAGATATTTTTAGGGCATAAAAGTAGTGAATAACTATTTGGGAAGAGAAGGACCAGTTGGAGGAAAGGGTTCAAGAGATGATAATGGAAGAGAATGTGATTCAAGGTACATATATGCCCGTGTTAAAAGGTCATAATGAAGCCTGATATTTTCTATAATAAATATGCTAGATTTTAAACTTGACTTTGGCAAGACCCACACGCCCACTTGTACCTTCCCCTGCCCTCTTCCTTTTATATTTACAAGTTACTCTTTTTCGACTCAAAGAGCGTTGTCCTGGAAGAAGCCTGTCCACTCCTCTCTAGGGTTATTTGCTATTATGCTGTCTATGATTTAATAGCATCCACCCACTTCTTCTAGAAACTACCTTTCCCTCTGCCTCTCACAATAGACCAAATTCAGAACAAGCTGGAAAAATCAACCAAAATATAAAAACACGTGAAGTCTGCTTTTTTTAGTTATCAACATAATTAATGCCAATTTATGCCACTTGGGCTGAGCTTCCATAGACTACCTAACAAAAAACCTCAGCACCAGCCCAGCAGTGGTGGTACACACCTTTAACCCCAGCACTCTGGAGGCGGACACAGGCAGGTCTCTGTCAGTTTGAGGCCAACCTGGTCTACAGAGCAAGTTCCAAGACAGCCAGGACAGTTACACAGAGAAACCCTGTCTCAAAAAACTAACTAATACATAAAAACAACAAACAAACAAAAACAACTCAGTTCTGTGAATGAAAAACCTCTGTTCAAGTTGCTGGTTAGGGTAGTTCAAGTGACTCCCAAAAACAATTATGGGCTATTGATGATGACCTTGGTTGCCTCTTAGAGGCTGAAGATAAGTTCCTATTGCTGAAGATACCGTGCAATTCAGACATGGGACTCAGATGATTCCAGCTGAATCTAAACTGCAAGCCTCCTTCCTGTGGTATAGCTTCCAGCATACCATAAAATACTATGCAAGCTGCCAGGAGAAAGAAGCAATCAAAAGCCCTATCCTGCTCTGATGCCTATGAACCACAACAATGGCCAACACGGCAAGATATCTTTAAAGGTGCAATAGTGGTGCTCATATCTTGGTAATAACCAATTTCAGCCTATTTAGACATTCAACAAAAAGGAACTTGTGCCTGCTCGTAAAACCTAACCAACTGCCCTGGTCTAGAAAAGTCATGGACCTTAGAAGAGATCCTACTACCATCACTTTGCTAAACCAACATAATTCCTAACTACATTCTAAAACTTCCCTTTACATCCACAGATAATTGTAGCTCTCACCTCTCACCAAAAGCTTTTCATGTAAAGCTGCTCTTTATAGCCAATAGAGATCATTACAGAAGGCCACAGCGGGTCCCAGTCAGAGATCATGGGGAGCCTAGCCCCATCTACAGCACCACTCATAAGACTTAGGGAGCACTGCAGTGCAGAAGAAGGAGTGAAAAGATTGTAAGAGCCAGAGGACCAGGAAGTTCACTGTGAGACTGTGTCTCCTAGAAATGGCTACCTAGACAAGTCCTGAACAATAACAGTATCAATAGACGTGCTAACTCAGAAAGAGGGAGAAATCTCACAGGATTCCCCCTCCAAACAAAGAGCCATAGACAACTGTTTCTGTGATTGCTGAGAAAGGGAAAATTAGCCTCTCCCAATGATGAGCCCCCTAAGCGGCTCTCCAGTACAAAGTGATCAGCCCTGAAATCATACACACACAAACAACAAAAATAGAGGTGCGTGTGTGTGAGAGAGAGTGTGTACATGTGAGTGTGTGCCTGTAATTAAATAAAAAAGAGCCCGTCAATTTGAAAGGCAGTACGAGGAACATTGGAGGTGTTAGAGGCAGGAAAGGGAAGTAGGGAAGTGATGTAATTACATTTTAATTTTTAAAATGTATTTTTAAGTGGCTTTGGCATGATGCACACATCCACTTGCACCTTTTCCTGCCTGCACCCCTTGCATGCGTAAGTTGCTCTGCAAAAGCCCTCTTTCAGTTCAGAGACTATCACCCTGTGTTGGCTCCAAATGCAAGGATTTGACATCACCCGTTCCCTAGAGACCACCTGACCCTCTGCTTCTCATGATAAGCTGAAGTCAGACCAAGCTGGAAAAATCAGGTAAAATGTAAAAATACTTGAAGTCAGCTGTTTTCAATTATCAACATAATACAATAATCACACCCCCAGCCCCTTTTGTAGGCAGCAAGGAACTTAAGGAGAAAATTGCATATGAAAATATTACAACATGCAACGAGAAAAATGAATTTCCATGCTCCACTTTGAAAGGCAAAAAAAGAAAACAGAAGAGGGATGGGGGGATATGTACCCCAACCATGGGAATTGTGGCCCGAGCAAACCAGCATTAGCTGAAATGGAATTCTAAGATGCTGAGGCACCACTTGTTTGGAAAAGGGAGCTCTGAGCTGCAAATCAAGGCCAGCTGGAAGACCGGCTCAAAAGCAGATTTGGCCATGGGAAGGGGGAAAATCTTAGGCTGCCTCAGAACCGGCTCCATCTTCCTGGCCTTGAACTAGAAGACACAGGGTAGATCCTTGCACTTTGGCTCAATTTTACTTTTCTAGGTTAACTTGTCATGGGCCCAGGTCCCAGAGTTCAGCACAGGATTATAAAGCCTGTAGGTCCAATTTCCCCCACCTTTCCACCCAGCATTAATTGCTAGGTGATGTGGCTTAAGTGGGAGGCCCTGTTCTGGCATCAAACTGACAAGGCTGTGCCATGTGGCCGTGGGTGGCTCGTTTCACTGTTTTCTTTCTAGGTCTCCTACCTGTAAACTCTGGTTGTTTCCAGTCTTAAATAACCTAATGCACAGAAACTGGCTGTTGGTATCCAGTATGCAATCAATCAATCAATCAATAAAGAGTAGCTATTATTATTCTAGTTTCTTGCTCTTATTGGTTTCACTGTTTTAAAGTTTAGTTTGGGATCTTGTTTTTGTGATTGAAGAATCGGAAGTCGTAACTGCTGACTTTTGGACTTGGGTAGCGGGTTCTCTTCCCATACTAGTTTCTAATTAATGACCTTGCAAATGCCGCTGCAAATCTTGCCTTTGCACTACCAAGAGCTGAGGTCAGTGTTCTTAGAGAATAGAAGGTTTCTTCTGTGTTCCCCTTCGCCCTCTGAACTTTGGGGTGCTTTAGGCATTGTTCTTTTCTAAAGCTTCAAGGTGTGGTTTTCTTCAAACTCCAATGCAAATGATTAAAACAAAATTATTCCTGGCCAAATTACAATTATAAAGAACCAGTAGAAATGCAAAGGGTGTTCTCACGGCCAAATTGCTTCATTTTCACTTCTTATTTTTGATTAAAAACTACCAGCGCCCCTGGGATTTATAGAGGCAGTCAACAAAATGTGTTATAAACACCTTCTTCAAAGAAATCCACCAGAGAGCGTCTGTAAAATTTCTCCCTCTGATAATCCTCTCCATGACAGTTTTGAATAATCTTGGAGCCAGCTGACACAGAAAATATTTTTCCATCCTCCCAAGGAGCGCAGATGGTGGGCTAACACGGAGATGTGCCCGGAGTCTTTGACATGGAGTCTGGGTCAGTTATTTTAAGACTTATTCTAAAGGCAACGACAATTGGATAGCAAGGCACCGGAGTTATGAGGAAGACACACAGTGATCAAAACATGTTGCGTATGCTCATGAAATCTGGACTTGATGTAAACAAACAAATCTCTTCTCATACAATCACTTTTAAAAGAGCAAAATGTGTAAAACTAGCTTTGTACTTGCTCTCCCACAGCAATCTTCTCTGCAGCTTCTCATCTCTGAAGACAGCCTCTCCAGCCCCCGGGAGCTGTTTCTTGTTTTTCACTTGCTATCCTCTCTACCGTGCACAAAAACATTGCTTCATATTCCTTTGTTCAGGATTTTTCCAAGTTTCCAGAGGGACTGGATGTTATGTGAAAGGTGAGGAATGGTTTGTACACTGGAATGGGAAGTTTGTATATGGCAGTGTGTTGACAGATGTTTCTGTCGTCATCCCCCGCCCCCAGTCCAGCTGTTCGGACAAATCTTTACAGGGTATAAGACCATTGTCCCACAGCACTCTCCCCTTTTTTCTCTCAAAACTCTGAATCTAATCTCCTTTGTTTAGCTATTTTCCAGACCATTATCCATAAAAACTTGTAACCAACACTCTAAACAAAGATAAACATCCATAATCAGATTTTTTGGGACTGTGTGTATAGTTTTCTAGGCTACTTTCTGCTGATTGGGGGTGCTGATAATCTTATGGAGACCTAAAGAAAATTTAGAATTATGGTGAAGTCCTGACTTGATTATTCTGTGAGGCTTGATTATCTCAGCCAGCAATCTTGAGGCTGTTCTGGATGTAAAACTCAGAGGAAACTCCAACAAAGGTACTTTGAAATGTTGGGTCATCTGGACCATCTGCTCCTATTGGAGATTTCTCAGGGGGTCTTTCTTGATCAAAACTGATTTTTCTTAACCTAGAATGAATCCTCAGCCTCTCATTTCTTGTGGAAACAAAAGTAAAACCTCTTCTCCAAAGTAACATATCTTTTGACTTAAATTTTGAAGTCAAGGCATTTTGAAAATATATAGGTTGGATTAATCCAGCAGCATTTATAATCAAATATCTTTTAGCAACTGTTGCTCTTTCCTCAGCCATCAAACAATTCAAAAACAACACAATAACATACAGTATCCAAATTCTCTGTGTATTTCCCATCATTACATGGCTTTATTTTAAACTCTATTTCTTTTATTTTTATTTTTAATTTTGGTTGTTTGAGACAGGGTTTCTCTGTGTATTTTTGACTGTCCTGGAACTCACTCTGTAGACCAGGCTATCCTTGAACTCACAGAGATCTCCCACCCTCTGATTCCCAAGTGCTGGGATTAAAGGTGTGTGCCACCACACCCAAATACTCTCTTTTTTTTTAAAAAAAAAAAAAAGGACTTTATCCTTTTTCCTTTCTCTCCCAAGCCTACATATATTTTTTAACACACTGTAAACCGTTTAGAGGTTTTTTTGTCCATCTGAATCTATCTTTCCTGTATATCTCTTTTTCTGACCACATGAGTCTTTAATTTGCTAAGCAATATGACTAGGATTAAAGCCATGGCTTTGACGGCTGGATCCACCCCATTCCTTAGCTTTCTGAAAGTCTAGCTTCGTGGTATAGGTACTGGTAGGAGCCAAGTTTATTGCCACAACTCTATGGAGTTTCAAAGTCCCTGCCACCACCTTAGCTGTCATAGACACCATTTAAGTGTTTGGTGGCGGGGGCCTCTTAAAAGAGCTGCAAGGTTTCTGCAGCTAAAGCTGAGTCAGGAAGCCTCTCTTAAATGAGACACTTTTGCCTCTAGCAAACAGAGCCCACCTGAGAAAATGCTGCTAACAAGAAGCCGTGCTTAACTCTGGTTTTTTTTTGTTTGTTTGTTTGTTTGTTTGTTTTGTGTGTGTGTGTGTGTGTGTGTGTGTGTGTGTCTAGAATTCCTTCCGAAACTCTCTCAGGTTTTAAGTGGATTTAGTTGTCCACATTGGTGCCATTTGTTAACAAAAGTTTCTGTCCTGCCCAGTCCCACAGCCATTCAGTCCCAAAGAAACACACAGAGGCCTACATTAATTATAAACTGATTGGCTTATTAGCTAAGACTTCTTATTAACTCTTATATCTTACATTAATCCATAATTCTTGTCTGTGCTAGCCATGTGGCTTGGTACCTTTCATCAGTGAGGCATTCTCATCTTGCTTCCTCTGTGTCTGGGTGATGACTGCAGACTGAGCCTTTCCTATTCCCAGAATTCTCCTGTTCTGTTGCCCACCTATACTTCCTGCCTGGCTATTGGCTATTCAGCATTTTATTAAACCAATAACAAATCTTTACAGGGTTCAAGACCATTGTCCTACAGCAGCAGTGTTATGTCATTTCTGGGAAGTTCTATATCCCCAGTTTAGGCTTGCCATAAAGTGAGGAGAATAGGCAGGCCAATTTAAAGTTCCTTACCTAACCCATGCATGTACCCTGAACCTCTGAGAAACATCTAAGTTTTCAGTCTAGCTTCTCACTATATCGGCATGTGAAGGCAGCTAAAGAGGATAACCCCAGTACTCCTCAACCCGTTAAGAGCTCATAATGGGGCTAGGCGCCCCACTTTATCTACCCATGAGCCTTTGGAAGGATGCAAGTGGGCTGAGATGAGGGCTGGAAGAAAGAACAGAGGGAAACTACAGAAGTGTGCTGCCAGCATTGGAATCCTCCAAGCCTCCATGGACTTTTGCAAAGAGGCAATGCATAAAGATGAAAGAAGGAAAGGCAGTGCACACACCCATGGCCAACTCAGGGCCTGGGACTTCACTGTGGCCTCCCTGTGCAGAGGATGCAGTCTTGCCTTCTAGCTACGCTGACCAGTAAGAACCAGCTCAAGCGATAACTAGCGCCGGCCCCAGGGCTGTGTGCACCCTGATGGGCAATGATGCTTTCTGAACAAGATATCCTTTGTTTTCCACAGGAATTCGTGCATTGGTGAAAATGCACAAAGATCCCAAAGACAGGTCCAACAAAATGGAGCCTCTAGATAAGGAGGCCATTGCAATGATCCCAATGAAAAATGAGCTCCCCTTAGACTAAGATGGCAGTGCGGAGATAAACACATTTAAGCAAGATGATCATCAGATCTTGAAATTAGATTGAACCAAGCAAGGAAAAGGAAGGCATTATGGTCTGAAGTTTGGCAAGCAGGTCAGAACAGCCGCGGAGTAGGGAAGGAAGGAAAGTCGGTTTTAATGGATTAAATCTATGAAACCTACCAGGCATCCAAGTGATTAGATACTGCTAGATACATGAATGTGGATCTCAGAGGAGAAGAATCTCCAAATCTGTCTTCCAAATTAGCGGTCTAACTAGATGGTGTGTGGGGGGTAGGGGCTGAGGATCATGTTCCCTGAATATAGAGTCCTAACAAAATGGCAGCATGTCCACAGTGAAGTGTCCAGAGCCTGAAACTATGCTTGATTCCATCTTTCATTTTAGTAAATATTTACTGTATGGGTTGTATAATGCTCATTGCATAGGGTACACAGCCTCTGACTTCATAGAACCTACATCAATGAAATAAAACAGAACAATAGTTCTTTAAACATTGAACTGGCACAATGTCTGCAGTCATGCAGGCCTAGCATCCTAACTGACTGCTCGTGAGCAGTGAAATGTAAACAGGTTTCTCGGTTTTTCTGTGCTTCTGTGTCCTTGTCTGTAAGTGGACAGTGACTATTTTTTCTTCATAGATGTGAAAATTAAGGAAAGAACTGGAAACAGTACTTAGCATAATGACTAGTATACTAATGTAAACACTTTATAGATGTTAGTGGGGGGTCACAGATGTGATGAGAATCAGAGAGGGATCTGTTGACAGGTAGAAGTAACAAGTTCTGATACATACAAGCTGGCCTGTCACTCTTCCAGACAATTACATCATTCCAGGGCAGAAGGAGCCCGGCAGGTGCACAAATACTGTGCAGAAAGGTGAAGTTACACATGAAGCATGAGGGAAGGCCACTGGAGAGACCTAGGATGGCATCTGTGTGTGCTCCTGAGCCTGCCTCTCATCTCCATCTGAACTTGCCTGCTGTGCCCCAACACACGCTCACGCACACAGAATCACACTTTCAGCATGACGACTGGCTATGAAGATGGACACGAGCCCTCTAAACACCTGCCTTGGTTAGCAGGCTGTTGTCTTCTCATGATTCCTTTTGAACCTTGACCATGCGGGAGGTAAGCTTGCCCGTGTAGGTGTGGGCATGGGCAGGAGCAGTTCAAGATCACTCTGGCTTCAGAGAAGCCCTTTCCCTCTAGGCTCTGAAAACATTTCCTTGTTATTCCTAAAAGTTTGAGCAGAAGCAGAGACCCCGGCTCCTGCTGCCAGCGACAGTGAGCCTGCGAGCACGCCTCGGGTCTGCTTTCTCACTGCTTCCTGGACCATAACCCCTGAAAGATCCCCCATCGCTCAGTCTCTTCCCTTCACCGTTGCTCAGGAAGCAAAACAAGTCACTGAAGTTCATGGTTGTTCTGAGAGCTGAGGAGAGTCAGCTGTGAGAGATTGTAGGTAGGTCTGCGTCGGCTTAAGTGAGCCAACCTATAGTGATTGATAGAGTCACTCCAGCCTCTACCCTGCAGTCAGCTTGGCCCGGTTTCCAGCTCTTGGAAGATTAGCATAGCACAAACAAGACATGTCTGATATGGTTAAGAAAGGGCACAGTTCCAAGTCCCACCCCCAACTCCAGCCCCAACCCCCCCCCATACACAAAAACAGGCACACAAGATTTTAGCTGCCTTAGGCACATAGTAAGAGAAATTTTAGGAAAATTGGAAAATTCAGCAAGACAAGTTTTATGATTTGAGACTTTTAACTCCAGGGCAGCAACAGAAGGCTTGTTTCTGTGAGTACGGTTTTAAAACACTGCTATTGGGCGCTGTGTGTCAAGACATTGCAAAGGAGAAGGAAACTACACAATTGCCAGTGCTTTGTGGAAAATTCCAGTCGATTTGGAGAAAAATGGGTTTTAAACTCAAAATGACAGAAGGGTCATTTTTTTTTTAATGATGACCTCCTGACTCTTGGGACTGGGTCATCATTGCTGCTCTGAATGCAAAATCATACTGGGGACAAATATTTTCAAAAGGCTTTTTTTTTTGTCATTCCTAAGTCTATCACTTAAACACATCCAAGAATGAATCTCTGTTGCAACAATATAAACAAATACCCACTTTATTTATCTTGGAGTTTCCTGGGAACCGAAGGATGATCTACACATACTAGGAAAACAAATTAATGAAAGAATTTGATGACAAAGAACTCAGCAACGAGACTCCTGTGCACATGGAGTCAAGGAATGTTCTAGGCAGCACTAAAGGGGTCCTTGCCACTTACGGAACCGAAGTCTCAGCTACACTAAGAAGAGAATGTGAATGGAAGCAGAGGGAAAGATGGGGCTACAGGTAGACAGCCTGCTCAGGCCCTGGGCATCAACAACTCTCATAATCACACCCTCTTCCTATTCTCTCAGGGTTCCCTGTGTCTGCGTACACATGAGAGTGAAGGATGGGACACACAATCATGGGCAGTGAAAGTCTTTGAATAAAATGATATTTATATCCCTCATTCACTCTAGGCAAATTTCAGAAACCCTAAGGGAACCTGTTTCATGGCTTGGGATAAGTAATAACCCAGTAGTAGCGAGCGATCAGCTTCCTGGTTGCCTTCTGTCTAGAGTTTACGGACAACTAGTTGCTACCCCTCTCTGCCATCATTTGGAAAAACCCTAATGTTTCACCTACTCTTTAGTCGTAGATGGACATCCCTGGGACAGACTATAACACTGACAGGTCTCTCTCAAGTTCCCCACAGCAAGTTTAATCCATCTCCTTTTCCAGTCTCTACCACTCTCCTATACAATCATCTCACTTCTGACCAGCTTTCTAGTCTGCAATGTTCCTCATCTCCATTTGACATCACTTCTCAGTTGATAATCAAACAGAAGCCATCTAAAGAGGACTTGCACATGCTCCCACCATGTTGGCCGGTTCTCTCACCTGCTCCTGTGCAGGCAGACTTTCTTTGTCCCACCAGCCAACTCCCAATTAACCACACCAAGACTTATTATTAATTATAAATGTTCAGTCAATAGCTTAGGCTTGTGACTAACTAGCTCTTATAACTTAAATTAATCCATATTTGTTAATTTACATGCTGCCACATGGCTCATGGCTTTTTAGCTCATTTTCTACATGTCTTGCTTCCTCTTCATCTGGCTGGTGACTCTGCCCTTCTTCTTCCCTGTGTTCTCCTAGTCTGGCTCTCCCACCTAACCTCTTCCTGCCTAGCTATCGGCCAGTTGGCTCTTTATTAAACCAATGAGAACAACACATCTTCACAGTGTACATGAGGATTATTCCACAGCACACCTGTGCCCATTGCCCTCTCCTTTGAGGTGAATCAATCATCCATGTCCTGGCAAAGGACTCAGCTTGGGATTCCTCTTGGCTCCTTAAGAATATACCTTCTGTGGCTGTATTTCCTTAATTACTGAGGGATGGAGGAGGCCCAGCCTATTATGGGTGGTGCCATCCCTGGGCTGGTGTTTCTGGGTTCCATAAGAAAGCAGACTGAGCAAGCCATTAGGAAGCAGACCAGTAAGCAGCACCCTTCCACGACCTCTGCATCAGCTCCTGCCTCCAGGTTCCTGTTCTACTTGACTTCCTTTGGTGATGACCAGCAATGCGGAAGTATAAGCTAAACAAACCCTTTCCTCCTAAACTCGCTTTTTGGTCATGGTGTTTCATCACAGTAACTGAAACTCTAACATAGACATAGGCTATGATCTAAGCTAAACTATAAGTCAGCCTGTATCACTTTATCCAAAATGCTTTCTCTTCAATATCTACATAGTTCACTTTTTTTTTTTTTTTTTTGGTTTTTTGAGACAGGATTTCTCTGTAGCTTTGGAGCCTGTCCTGGAACTAGCTCTTGTAGACCACGCTGGTCTTGAACTCACAGAGATCCACCTGTCTCTGCCTCCCAAGTGCTGGGATTGAAGGCATGCCCGGCCATAGTTCACTTTCTACATAGTTCAGTCTTTCTAACCTCTGCTTAAATGACATCTCATCTGTATTAAGGGGTCTTCAACCACCAATATGCTGTATTTCTTTTCTTGGTGTACTCTCCTTTGTAGCAGATATGATGGTTGTTCTTGTTAGAATGTGAAATACCACTACCAATACCACCACCCACAAGGGCATGTGTTTGAACAACTTGGTTCCCAGCTAGTAGTTCTATTTGGGAAGATTATAGAGTCTTCTGGATGAGGAACATAGCCAGCAAATGTAGGGCCATAAGTGTGGGGCTTGAGAGTTATTGGCTAGCTATGCGTCCAACCCAAACTCCCGCTTCCTGGTCTACCGAGATGTGAGGAGTCCCAGCTGCACACACCCCTGCTGTGAAGTTTGCCATGACTGTTAACACTGTAAGCAGGGATTTGATATACTCCCACCCCCAAAGCTGAGGACCTGAACCCAGGGCCTTGTGCATGCTAGGCAAGTGCTCTGTCACTGAGCTAAATCCCCACCTCTTGATCTGTTTTTTATAGCTGTAGTTCTAGCACCTAAAGCAATACTTGCTATATGAGAGGAATTCAATTCAAGTGTTCATTACATGAATGCATGCAGTCACTCATAAAATATTGAAGACTGTCCTTCCAATATGGGTGGATGCTCTACAAATAGCCCTTCCAATGTGAAGAATGGTTTGTAAGATGCTATAAAATCCCTCTTCCAAATATCTTCTTGTCTTGAACCTGAAGGGAAAAAAAGCTAAAGGAGACTGGAGTCTCTGCCTCCTTGTAAAGGAAGCTGATCCTGCAAACCTTGTCCAGTTGCCATGTTAGAGACATCAAGGACCTCCACCTGGCTACCAGGAGGTACCTGTTACATTCAGAATGACAAATGGCTTATGTGTTTATACATGGAAGTAAATAATCCACAGTCATTCTCTAAATGACCAAAGTTTGAGATAACCCACAAAGGGAAGAACTCTACCAACCGCTCATTCTTTCTGAATCTCTCCATTGGTAGCTTAGATTCCAGGTATTTGGAGATCAAAGGTTCTGTGGTTCTCAAGGCCAGAGTCTCCTTCCAATAGGCTACTTCTGCATCTGCATGAGAAGAACCAGGATGAAAATTCATTATATCTTCAGGAAGCTGTAAACCATTCAGGCCATATCCCAGGGCAAATTCAGTAATATGCAGGAACACAGAGAGAGGGAATTTCTGGCTTACAGATTCTACAGACTAAAGCTGAACCCAACTATCAGCACACTGGCACCTTAAATCATTGTTTAAATCTGGAATGGACCCATTTAATACCATTATGACCTTGATAAGAAAAGAAAGTAGGTGTATCAAAGTCACATGCATGGTCCCAGGCTCTAATAATGATGAATAAACATGTTTACATTATGCTTATGATCACACGTTGATGATTACAAAACCAAATGAAAATTTCTTGAAAAGCCAAACAAATAACTATGTTTGACACAATTGTAATTAATGTACTAAGCTATATCATCTAAATTGTTTCCAATTTTTAAACATGACTATGTGAAGCATAACTGTGATGTGGGATTTCTGTATGCTGTGAATATGTTTTATTACCATTGGTTAATAAAGAAGATGCTTCAGAGAATGACTTAGCAGAATAAAGCCAGGTGGGAAATCTGAACAGAAAGAGAGAGAGAGAGAGAGAGAGAGGAGGCAGAGTCTAGGAGACACTGTGTAGCTGCCAAAGGAGACAGATGCCGGAACTTTACCCAGTAAGCCACAGACTCATAGCAAAACACAGAATAATAGAAATGGGTTAATTTAAGATGTAAGAGCTAGGTAGGAATACACATAAGCTATTGGCCAAACAGTGTTGTAATTAATATAGTTTCTATGTGATTTATTCAGGTCTGGACACCTGGGAAACCAAGGTGCAGTCTTCAGCTACATAACTGCATGTTCTACATATGTGATTTTGGAAGACAGACTCCTTCCTGGATTCTGTCTTAGTTATTATTGCTGTGAAGAGACACCATGACCATGGAAACTCATAAACACTTAGTTGGGGTGGCTCACTTACAGTTTCAGAGGTTCAACCCCTTACCATCATGACAGGGAGCACAGCAGCATGTAGGCAGATGTGGTGCTGGAGCTGAGAGTGCTACATCTTTCAGGCAACAGGAACTCAACTGACAGTCACACTGAGGGAAGCTTGAGCAAGAGACCGCAAAGTCCACCCCACAGTGACACACTTCCTCCAACAAGGCCACACCTCCTAATAGTCCCATTCCCTTTGGGGGCCATTTTCTTTCAAACCACCACATTCCCCTCCCTGGCCCCCAAAGGCTTGTAGCCATACCACAATACAAAAATGCATTTAGTACAACTTCAAAAACCCCCAAAGTCTGTAACAGTCTCAAACTTGTTTAAAGTCTAAAGTCTCTTCTGAGACGCCTGGCAATCTCTTAACTGTAATCCCCCTATAAAAATCAAAAAGCAGATTACATACTTCCAACATATAATGGCACAGGATACTAATTACCATTCCAAAATGCAGGGAAGGGAGCTTAGCAAGGCAATACTGGACCAAAGCAAGATTGAAAACTGGCTAGGCAAACTCCAAACTCTGCAGCTCCATGTCTGATGTCAAAACACTCTTCAGATCTCCAACTCTGTTCAGCTTTGTTAACTGCAACACACTTCTTTCTCTTGGGCCAGTTCCACTCCCTGTTAGCAGCTCTCCTTGGCAGGTATCTCACAACTCTGGGATCTCTAACATCTTTGGTTCTCCAAGGCAATCCAGGCTTCAACTTCACAGCTTCACACAATGGTCTCTCTACTAGACCTCCCTGATACATGCCTGATCTCAGCAGCTTTCTTCCATAACTCCTTTCTTCTATCCTTAACTCTAAACCCAAAATCGCATGGCCAAAGCTGCCAAGTTCTGCTGCTTCCTGGGGCTGGAACATGATCCTATCATTCCATTACATCTTCACCAGTTGTCTGTCTTTCACGGCTTAAGCTTGCTCTGTGGACCAGGCTGGCCTCATACTCAGAGATCTGCAGCCTCTGCTGTCTGAGTGCTGGGATTAAAGGCATGTACCACCACACCTGGCTCTAAACTTTTCTTTAGTTCCTTTTCACAAGTTGGAAATTTAGCTGGGTGGAATCATGCCCTGAGGTAACCAATCCCTTTATTCTATTTCTTAATTTGTTTACCTCCTTGAACACAGAATTAAGCTCTATTCCACTTCCTGGTGCTCTTTTTGTTCTTCAAAATTTTTATTTTGTAATTGACCCTGCTCAGTTTGTTCCTTTTCATTATAAATCTTCATTAGACTAACCACTAAAAACCACATGGCAGAATCTATACTAGGTGGTTTTAAGATTTCCTCTGCCAATGGAATTAATCCAAAATTCTTCACTTTAGTCTGAATTAGACTCTTCAGACAATGGCAAAAGGCAGCTACTTTCTTTACCAAAATATTACAAGGATGATCTCTATCCAACATACTAAAATTTTTCTCATCTGACACCTCTTGAGTGAGCTACCTGTAGTTCAAATCACCCTAGCACCACTGTCTTCCATGCTCCTACTGGTAAGGCCCATTAAGCAGTGCTTAAACCATTCCACTGCTTTCCTAACCCAAAGTACCAAAGTCAGAATTCCTTCAAACAAACACATGGCCAGGCCTATCATAATAATGTGACTGCCTCTGGTACCAACTTCTGTCTTAGTTAGGATTTCTATAGCTGTGAAGAGACAACATGACTACATAACCATGGCAACTTTTTATAAGGAAGTACACTATGCGGTGCTGAGATGTCCAATGGTCTTTGGGTATCATAGGCTCAAAGCTTACTTCTACCAAGCTGTTCTTATGATGCATCCAATTATGTCCTCTCCCAGGAACAGCCTACATCTAATGACTAATAGTCCTTGGAGTACAGAAGTTGACCTCTCACCTCAATGAGGAGTTGTCACAGGACAGTTTCACCTCCACAGTGATAGCTGACATAACTCTTATGCTTAATTTCCCTTCTGTCCAGTTCAGAGCCCCAACTCTTCATCCTAGGTCCTGCTCTCAAGGTCTGTTTTCCAGGAAGTCCTACAAGCTAACTTCTAGAATACAGACAAGGCTGCACCTCACACAAGTCACAAACAGAAACAACAAAGCAATACCAACAAACCCATGCTGCAGAGAAACACAGGAGGAGCAAGGGAAAGCTCTTGATTTAGGAGCTTTCATGGGAGCAGCAATGCTTGACCTCATTCTGGAGGATGCTCTCAACTGATGGAAAAGGTGAGGAGTGGATCAAATCCTCTAGGTCAGGCAGACACAGCAGCCTTTGACAAGTCTATAAGCTATGAGGAAGTCTGGCTTGTATCTGGTCACAGTAAATCTGTCCATGTGGCTGAAGCATGGAGTGAGGTAAGAAGGAGATAAGAAGTGTCACGACTGAAGCCAGGAAACGGGGCAGTGTCATTCTACATGAGAATAATAGAAAACTAAAGTCTTTCACTCTAATCGCACTGAATGGGTATGGATTCTATGATCCTATAACTCAACAGCTAAATGACTGTCTCTGCTTGCCCAGCCTCTCTAAACCACAGCTTCCTCATTTAGAAATAAGCATACTTCTAAGAAAGGCTTACTACAGAGATAAGGCATGGAAATGGAATGAGGTTATATGTTTATAATATGCTTAACACAGGATTAGACTCCGAGCAAGCATTTAAAAAAGATATGTGGTTGGTGAGATGACCAGTGAGTGGGTAAGAATGCCTGTCACATAAGCATGATGACCTGGATGTGACAGCTGGATGTAGTCCCGTGTGTCTGTCACTCTAGCACTGTGAGTGGCAGAGACAGAACAATCACTACAGCTTGCTCAGTGCCAGCCTAGCTCCAGTTCAGTGAGAAACCCTATCTCAAGTAAATAAGGTGGATCGGTGGTAGAGCTGGATGCCCAGCATCCTCCTCTGGCCTCCTACATACACACATGCACAGGCATAAACATCTGTACACACACACACACACACACACACACACACACACACACACACACACACACACACACGAAACTTGTTTTCCAATATGGGACTTTCATTCTAAGTGACAGAAATTACTAGTCTTAACTACTGCAACTTGGATCTGAGGTTTATTACCCAGTACTAAAGGCATGGTGCAGCCAGGACATCAAGTGGAGGCTAGCAGGAAGAAGTGAGAACACTGAGGATATCTTTCTGGGGTGGGGGCACCCAACTCCCAAATAAATGCACACAGAGTTTTATTCTTTCTTATGAATGGCAGCCTTAGCTTGACTTTTTTTCTTGCCAGCTTTTCTTAAATTATTCTGTCTACCTTTTGCCTCTGGGCTTTTTCCTTTCCCTATTTCTGTATTTCTTTTTTTATTTCTTACTCCATGGCTTGTTCTGTAGCTGGGTGGACCCTGGAGTCCTCCTCTCCTCATCTTTCTCATTCCTTGAGCTCCTCTCCCCAGATTTCTCCTCCTATTAATTCTCTCTGCCTGCCAGCCCCGCCTATCCTTTCTCCTGCCTTGGTATTGGCCATTCAGTTCTTTCTTAGACCAATCAGGTGTTTTAGGCAGGCAAAGTAACACAGCTTCACAAGTTACACAAATGCATTAAAGAATGCAACGTATCTTTGCATCATTAAGCAAATGTTCCACAGCATAAACAAATGTAACACATTTTAAAATAATATTCCACAACAGATATTATGACCTCCATCTCTTCTTTTTCTCTCTGCCTTCTTCCAGGCCTCCATAAGGAGAGCACCTCCTTCCCAGTGTAATCTCATACAATGATGAATTTTGCTTTCACTAGCCCATGATGCATTGTGCTTTCCCTGGCCCATGATGCATTGTGCTTTCCCTGGCCCAAAGCAATAGGTCCAAGGGACTGCGGTCTGAATCTCTGAAACTGGAGCTAAAATGGATCTTTCCTATTTTAAGCTGATTGTTTCCCGTATTTTGTCACAGTGAAAGAAATCAGACTAGCACCATACTAGTGCTTTTGGAGATCAGCTCTGGTTAGATGTCTATCTGTCCTCTCAGAAGCAATGTCAAGGCTGACAGATAGATTTGTGTACACGTGAGAAACTAGACTTTGAGGCAGAAATGATGGAGAAATTGCTTGTTTGTTTGTTTAAAAAGCTTTATGTATATGGGCGGCCCAAGCAGCAAAAGATAGTTAAGACAAAAAGAGCAGAAAAAATTACCAAGCAAGCCAAGGAGGCCTGAAGTAGAATTAAGGTCTCAAAACAATATTTGGGGATAGAAAGAAATCTCTAAGGGCTAAATAACATTATGAGAGCTGCCATCAAGTATGCAATGAAACTAGAAACTCAAAAAGCTTGCTGACTTCAATCCTTCACACCCAACACCCCACAATTCTATTCTCATCAAATCACCAAAAATAGACTCCCCGAATTCCTAACATACACTGTCCTCCAGAAGGGCTAGAATAGAAAGTCTTCTATTACTAGCGACCATACTGATTTCAAAAGCTACACATTGATCCCCGCCTCCAGATCACTCAAGACAAGTATACAGCAATTTATAGAAAATGCAAATTAAACATGGAGACCAAGTTAGGGACACTGATTGAACCAGGGCTTTAGCATTGTAGCAAAAGGAGGAAAACTGAGCAGTGATTTTCTAAATTAAAATGGCAATACTTACCTGGCAGGACATAGAATGGCCAAGAAGGTGGCTTTCTGGGAGAAGGGTCATCCATTGCACCTGCAGCATACTGACTTCAGCGATTTCCCAAAATTTGGGGACACTCAACTCTATAATTTGTGCTAGTAGGAGACTGCATTCCAGCTCTAGGGGTGGATATAGCTCTGTGTTGGAGCAGGGGGCAATTTCAAGTTGGGTGTGGTGACTCATGCCTGTGATCCCAACACTTGGGAGGCAGAGAGCAGTATCACCTCGCCTCGGTTTTAGGGACAGCAAGCGCTACATGATAAGTCCCAGGCTATTCAGAACTGTGTCACGAGAGACCTACCTCAAACAATAAATTGTGTGAGAAGACATGGTGGTTCATGCCCGTAGTCCCACACTGACCAGGCTGGAGCAGGGAGATTTCTGACAGCAAGCCAGTCTGAGATATGTGCTCAGTCCTTGTTTCAAAAACCAACAAAAACAGGGTTACAAGCCACAATGGGGCCAGGCAATGGTGGCGCACGCCTTCAATCCCAGCACTCAAGAGGCAGGCAGATCTTAGTGAGTTCAACACCAGCCTGGTCTACAGAGTGAGTTCCAAGACAGCCAGAGCTACACAGAAAAGCCCTGCCTCGAAAAAAAAACCTGAAACAACACAAAACAAAAGCCTTATATAATGGGTTACCTTTACTCATTTACTCAGATGACTGAAATTTAAAAAATGATAATATCAAATATTGATAAGAGTGGGTAACAACCAGAATCGCCACTCATTTATTGGTAAAGTGTAAACTGCTAGAATAAATCACTTACAGGAAAAAGAATTTAGCACTTCTTATAAGATTAAGTCTTGGGCCTTTAATCCCAGCACTCAGGAGGCAGTGGCAGTAGGATCTTTGTGAGTTTGAGGCCAGCCTGGTCTACAAAGTAAGTTCTGGAACAGCTAAGGCTACACAGAGAAACCCTGTCTCTAAAACCCAAATACAGATGCTAGATAATAGTACCAATTCTAGAAACTATAAATGAAAGCATATATGTATAACATGACTTTAACAAGAATAATTGTCAATACTCTGGAATTAGAGGTAGGTGGACTTCTGTGAGTTCAAGGCCAAATATATATATTATATTCTATAAAGTTAGCAATTCCAACTCTAGGTGTTTTTTTAATACATACAATACGAATGCTTTAACAATTTTAGCTTATCCCATGGGCCACGACCGATCAAAGGACAGAGAAGAAGTGATCATGTGATTCTGGTCCCAGTGTATACAGCAACAACTTCTGCACCTAAGGCTCAGAGAACATATTAAGAGGAACCAGAGAGATTTTAAGAGTCAGAGGACCAAGAAGTCTGATGGAAAATTCATCTCCTAGAAATGCCAGGGAGGTTATACCCATGAAGTCTCATTAACATGGCTATCTAAGCAAGACCTGAACAAGGCTGACACCAGTAGACATGCTAACAGGGCAGGGAGGAATCTCATGGGGTCCCCACCCTAAACAAGGAACTACAGGCAACTAAGGGATGCTGAGAGCAGGAGAAGTGGTCCTCCCCAGGGAAGAGCACAACAATTGATTACCTAATACCAAATGGTCAGCCCCGAAATCATAGAAATACACGTAACTTTATACATACTCATCAAGTTGCATGTATGTATATATGTATGTACATATACATATATATTAATATATCACACATACATAGCAACAACAGCTAAAGAAATGGAGGCAATGATTCGAGAGAGAGAAAATGGGGGGTCGATGGGGAGGGTAGAAGGGAGGAGGGGGAGGGAAGAAAATAATATAATTATATTTTAATTTCTAAAAATTAAAAAACCAACAATGAAAACAACAAAAACATATTCTGCTGACTGAAACGGGCCCTGCCCAAAGAGAGCATGATGGTTAAACGCATCTGGTAGAATAGGCAAACATTACCTATAATGGAAACAGTCAGGATAATAGCTGCTTGTAACAGATTAAAGAGGGAGGTTGACTAAGTGGGGACACTGGGAAACTTTATTATATCTTCATAGGGTTTGGAATGCAACAAAGCATACATTTGTCCTTTATGAACAAACTATTTTCCATTTTTGTCCCAAGATCTCATGCTACACCCGCTTTGAGAAAGCATGAGCTGGGGACGGAGTGATGGAAAAGTACATAGCAGATGGGTTCTACCCCAGTCACGCGCAGTTCTCCGGGGCTTCTTTAGGGGACGCCACCCCCAAATGCCAGCAGCAGACCCTGGGAAGCCTGAGTTTCCACCCTGAAACAAAGCAGTGCAAACAAATGCTTAAGCCAAGTGACTGACAGCCTCCGGACTAAGGGAGAGCACTCTTGCCTGAGACTGACTTTGAAGTGTGTCAAAAATAAAATGAGAAGATGCATTAGAAACCAATTATAAAAATGTGTTAATGGTAGAATCTTGGCAGAGGACTTGCAGGAGTTCACTGTAAATTTTATATGTGTGTGCGTGTGTGTTTCCACCTCAACATCGTTATTACATTTTCACAGGAAAATGTTGAAAATCTTACTTTGGAAGAAAGCCACTCAAATCAAAGGAAGAAGTCAACCTCGCAGACAGCCTGAGCTGGGAGGCGCTACAGGATCTTTTTTTTGGGGGGGGGAGGGAGATGGTGTTGAGGGGGGGAAAGGGTTGAAGTCAGTGGAAGGCTTCCCTTTCTTTCTCAACCTAGTATTGTTGTACCAAAGAGAACACACGTATTGAACGCTTGGTATGAGACTGAATGACTTCCTGTTGGCTTCCAAACTTAGACCTAGCAGACAGCCTGTGTGCAACTAAAATAAATAAATCAGCCAGCAGTCAGCAGGCCTTTCCGGTGGCGAGCAGTAAGTGGCCTCCACATCAGCACAGCAGGGGGCGGGGTGACCTCCTTCTTGAGGTACAGACAGCAATAACCCTGTAAAAATAAGCAAATGGATCTACCCGGCTGTTGGGCCTGCTTGGCTGGTGCCTGGGCTCGGCGCCCCCTGCCCTCTGATCCCACCATGTTTGTGGAGCCTGGGTTGCTGTCTAGCAACTGGGTCTATTTTTCTATCCCAGGATGCAAGTGGTCGCAGCTGTCTGTCGCTGATTTATGGGAGGAAGCCACCACCAGGAGACCCGGGAGGCTCTCTCAGTCCAGGATGACAGCCATGGGAACTCTGGGTTTGGGGCACAGTAAACCAGGCAGTGTGTGCTACTCCACCATCCTGGGGAGATGCTCCTCAAAGAGACCCTAGAGAGGTTTAGATCCTAGGCACCACATGCTTTCCCACCTCCTCTAGTCCCCAGCTTGGGAGATGTTATTTTTAGCTTTTCTCAAAGGAGACTGTAGGGTGGGAACTTGAGACAAAAAGAAAATGGAAGGTATTTCTTCCATGTGTTAGAGAAACATTCTTCATTATTATTACACCTTAGTGGGTTCAGTCAGTATAGGCTTTGAATGTATACCTAAAGATACTGCTTGCTGCCTGATTCCTTCAGGAGTAGGGGCTCCATAGTCCTTCCCCAATAGCTACTCCATGATCCAGAGAATAAAAAGACACAGCAGCATCTGCAGGTTGCCAATGGGAAACTGAGGCCAGCCAAGTCAAGGGATCTCCCTGGATTCAAAGAAATTGGGCAAGTTTCCCGCCTCTGACTTTCTAGAACAATCCCCACCATTCAGTCTGAGCAGCCACCACTTCTTGCCTGTTAAATTCTGCATCTGTGTTAGAGACTAGCAGAGTAAAACCTTCATCTTCACTAACTTAGTAAGACTTCTCTCAGACAACTAGAAACCCAATAGCAAGGATATGGACGCTAAGGGTAAGGCTTATGAAACCAGAGCCTATTCCCCTAGCCTGGGTAAGATATATATTTTCTCAGATAAGAGAAAATCAGAATAATGTGTGTCAACAAGAATGTACACACACACATACACACACACACACACACACACACACACGCCACCAGGATATTTTGAAATTGAGTGAAGTACTGAGCTTCCTGCTGTGTCTCTCAAATACCCCACAGTTTTTGCACATTTAGCAACAGGCTTCCTACTTCCCAGTACACACCAGTGAGCCTACAGCACACACTCTCCTAAACCCAGCGACTCTCTTGTCCTTCTGCACAAACTATGCAGCTTGTCTGGAAAATAAAGTGTGCCGCTGCAGCTCATGAGAAAAAAGGCAAAGAGACAAGTTTTAGCTTCCTGGCTTCAGCAGGGCTCCTATCGCGGACTCAAAATAAAATACTGATACTACGCAAGGCCATCAACAGATACAAAGCCAGACCTAAATGCCAATGAACCACAATATTCTTTCCAAGTTGATCCCTGCACAAGCCCCCTCCCTGGCAATTCCTCTTTAATCCCCACTGCCCCACCTCCTGTCACTCAAATGGCAAGACAAATCCAAAGCCAGCCCTGTCTGGGTCATGATCCTCAAGGGCTAAGTAACTCTTCATGGCTTCCCTGAATACCATTATAAAGAGACTACATGCATCTTAGTCCTTAATCCTTTTCTATATAATTTATAACCTTAATATAAAATTTAATTCCTTTCCCCCTCCTGCAAGGCAAATATTTTGATCACTTGACAGATAAAGACACAAGCCAGAGGAGTGCAGTGATATAGCCAGTAGCTGGTGATGTCCACATTCAACCCCAGATCTGTCTCTCTCTCCCGCACAGCGGCAGGGACCGCACTGCAAGGCTGCTGTGCTAAGATTTGCCTCCATCCTACTCCTTGAGAGGATTCCTTTCACTCCTGGCTAAACATTTAGCCATCCATGGGGATGCTGGGTGGGGGGAGGGGAGCTAACAAGACAGGCAGGTGATAAGACTGTCTCCATAGTCTCCAGAAGACAAGAGGCAACTGTGAGACTCCAGGGGACCGGACACGGAGGAGTCTGTCAGCCTGTACATCTCTTGTGAGGTGGCCTGGGAAACAGCACTCTTGTCTCTTCACAATCGCCAAGCAGCAAGTCCCAACCTCAGGAGCACTCACGCAGGCAGCCTTGTGCTACATCTGTCCCACAGACGCAGCTTCGTGGGTCTTTTAAGTGACCTAAATCCCAGCATGTAAAAATGAGATTTCACGTAAAAATCCCAATTTTTAGATTCTCTTGGAAAACAGGATTTAGAAAGACAGGGCTCACATTCCCAGATGGCCACATCCAACTGAAGTGGCAGTCATGGTCAAAGCCAGCACCCCTGTTCTCCAGCCAATATGTTAGAGTTTCTGCCACCCCACCAGCATAGCCCAGACAACCAAGCGCTACTCTTCAGCTGGTCCCAGCAGCATATAACTTGGTAAGGTAGGTAGGTAGATAGGTAGGTAGGTAGGTAGGTAGGTAGGTAGGTAGGTAGGTAGATAGATAGACTAAATAGATGACATATACATACATATATATGTCTCAAGACACAGAAAGAGAGATACAGAGATGGATAGACATTCTTTTTTTCTTTTTGAGACAGGGTTTCACTGTAGTTTTGGAGCCTGTCCTAGGACTAGCTCTTGTAGACCCGGCTGGCCTCGAACTCACAGAGATCCACTGCCTCTGCCTCCCGAATGCTGGGATTAAAGGCGTGCGCCACCACCACCCGGCCAACAGTCATTCTTTCAGTCAGCATTTTACCCCTTTGGCCAGCAGGGCACACAACTCCTGCAAGGGAAACAAGAGAAATAAAAAGGTGGGTGCCTACTTCCCAGAGCTCTAGTGAGTAGGGAGCATATACACTTAACAGAATGTCAACGTCACAGGGGTGGGCACATCTGGGCCTGTTTTATCACAGTTGTTCCGACACCTGGAACATAGCTGATACATGGTTGCCTACTCCATATAACGGAGTGAAAAGATGAGCGGAGCTATTTCTGTCCCTTTTAGGACACTTGGTGAAAAATAAAGGGGAATTTGGGACAAGAGCTCAGCCACCACTGGGATGGCTTATCCTCATTGCTACCTGGCTAAAGTGTAGGATCGCTTAGTAAACACATCTCTAGCTGTGTCTGTGAGGGTGGCTCAAACCATCCCAAAGGTGGGTGACACCATTCCAAGGACTGGGGTCCTCGGCATAAGGGAGCAAGCCAACTGAGTGCCAGCACTCACTTTGCTGTTTCCTCACAGTGGAGTCAGAGAGACCAGTCACACCCCCATCACCACATCTTCCCCACCCTCAAACTGTGAACCAAAAAAAGTTCCTGCTTTCTTAGCCTGTTTTGTCACATATTCTGTCATGGCAACAAGAAAAGTGACCAATACAGCTTCCCAGTCCCTGGAAAAAGAAAGCTTTAAAAAAAAAGTATGGTATTTTGCTTTTTGATTGGGTGTACACGTGCCACAGTGGAGGTCAGAGAACACCCTGCAGGACTTGGTTCTCTGCTTCTACCATGTGGCTCCCAGGGATTGAACTCGGGTCCTCTTGGTGGACGGCAGGCAAATGTTATCTGCTGAGCCATCTGGCGGGTCCAGAAAACTTACTTTTATGTGGTATGACAAAGGAAGGTATTCTAGGGAAGGAGGGACTGGCGGGGCGTTTAGAAACATTCTTTTCCCTCTTTAGCTATCCAATTTGACCCGTTGAGATTGCGTTACTCTAGGAGAGAGTGGTCTAAACCACGCATGCGCTGCAGAGCCTACCATGTGCCTATACAGAACAGACAAGCTGCCTGGAGAGCAGACCTTGGCCAGAGTTAGGTCAGAATCAGTTCCCTGGCTATATGGTTTGGTTTGAGGGAAAGGAGCCACCGGTGGCAGAGGTGGGCAGCCAAGTCACATGGGAACTAGCATTGTAGCCACTAGGGCAAATGAGTCCACTCCAGTAACGCGCTGAGCAACATGGAGGTGGGGCTGAGCACCAGCCTCCGATTTAGTACAGAAAAGCGCACAGACTTCTTATCCGCCCCGTAAGCAATTACTCTGTCTCACCCTGAGCCCTTCATTCAGTGCCTGACATGGTCCTCTGGTCGCCCTCTCACCCCAGCCTGGCTGGCTGGCTACAGCTTTCTCTCCCAGGGCCTCACTCTCTCTCCAAAAGGTAGGAGAGTATCAGCGTGTTGAATCTCTAAGATCCTGATTCAACTCAAACAGCACACTGGGCTTTCCTGAGGCCTCCTGGTAGGAAGACACTACTTATCTCCATTAACCTCTGACCCCAGCGAAGATGAAACAGCTCCCATCTGTGAGCTTGAGAGCCCTCGTCCCTGACTCAAGCTAAATAGAGTGTGGGGGTGGGCATGGGGCCCTGCGGAGGCCCCAGACTTGTGCCTCGTCCCCTGGGAACAGCTGCCTCCTCCCTCTGCCCAGAGCCCAGAGCCCGCTCTCAGAGCGCTCCTTGAGAACCCCTCCAGGTGGCCTCCGGGAGAACTAGGGTGGGCGGTGGGAGGAGGCGGGGCCCTCTAGGAAGAGGGAAGGCGGTTAACCTTCCAAGGCTGTCTGTTTGATTTACATGATAATAATGGGAATGTTAATCTCTAAAAGTGAAGCCCTTCACCTAAAATTCCAGCCTCCTGGGTCCCCACACCTGCCTTCAGAACAGCCAGCCCTGACTGGCTCTCCCGGGGGTCCAAGCCTTGTTAGTCTCACACCGCACCACGGGAGCCAAACAGGCATTGCCTGGTGCTCATTCTACAGGTGAGTAAACAAGTCCAGGTGACCCGCTCAGAGTCACACTAGCAGACAGTTCTCCACCATGAGTAGCCTAGGTGAAAGCAGACCCCACGTCGGTCTAACGCCAAAGCCTATGCAAGTTTCCAAGCCAGCCAAATGCCAGTGTTACTTGCCCCTTGAGGTGGGGATATGAACATGTTCGCTAAAACGGGGTATTTGAATTCCTACAAGAAATATTTCTGCAAGAAGATGCTAAGTAATGGTTGTCAATATTAACTTAAATCAATTTAAATAGAGAGAAACCAAGAGGGTGGTGGTGGTGGTTGTGGTGGAGGTGGTGGTGGTGGGAGTATGGTTTTAATGCTATTCTGGTCAATGTAGTTTGCCAGTGGACTCAGAATGGAGCCAGCAGCCAATTCCATATGGTGAACAAGAATAGGAAATCATAAAAGATCTGTAGAAGAAGGTAATTTAGACAATATTGTGAGGGTCTCATGAAGAGTCCCTGGAGGTAGGCTATCTTATTTGTTTTGTAGTCTTAATCCGAATGCCCAATGCACGGAAATGCTGAGCAGTGAGCAAACGGTTAGACAGGTGCTCTACAAGCTTTTAAATGTGGAAGCATCTCCCAGTATGTGACGATTGGATCCACTTACAGGGAGTCGGAAGCAGGGAATTGTTCCCTTGCCTAGCATATCAAAACCATCAGGGAATTCATAAAGAGACTAGACACCCAGACACCGTGAGAACTTTGTAGCTTCCCAGCTACAGTGGTAAGCGCTCTTTCACAAACAGCATAATGAGCTTGTGCCACCTGCATTGTTGGGGCCATTTCACAGATAAGAGAACTGAACTGATTAATGCAAAATCCTGGAGCAAGAGAGACAAGAGGGCTGACATAGCCCGCGGGCCAGCACCTTCAGGCTCTTTTCTCCCACGGCACATGAAAAGAGTCTGGGCTTCCTGCAGAAGATCCTACGATGAGCCTCAAGCCCTGGGACCTTCGTGGAAAGATGAATGGCAAGTCACAGCCAGGTAGCTGAACTGTGTCACTCTTCAAAAATAAAATAGAGGACATTGTCTAAATATTCAGGCTGCCAGACAGAAGGATCAGGCATGTGCCCCTCCTACAGGTTTCCTTTTAAGCCAGTGGTTCTCAACCTAATGCTGAGACACTGACCCTTCAATATAGTAACAACCCCCACCATAAAATTGTTTCATTGCTACTTCGTAACTGTAATTTTGCTCTTGTTATGAGTCATAATGTAAACATTTGCACTGTCCAGTGGTCTTAGGCAACCCTGTGAAAGGGTTATTCGAAGATCAGGGAGTCGAGATCCACAGGTTGAGAACCGCAAGTATAAGCTCACAACAGGAGCAAGCAGAGCCCAAGGGCCTGGGAGCCTCATGCTTGGGGTCTAGCCTCTAACTGAGAATTAACTGGCTCTTTGTTCTACTCGTTAGCACCTCCAGAAGAGACAACACCAAAGAAAAAAATAGAAAACAAACTCAAGATGGGCATTATTGCTATCTGTAACCATCATGGAGGGTGAGGTGGTTTTCCAAAAATTGAGATGTGTTGGGAGGGCACTAACAGAGGGAAGAGTTGAAAGGGTGATTGTTTTTAAAGGTGCTGGCAATTTTTCTTTTTATTGACTGCATTATCCTTAAATTCCTTGTCCTAGCTAATCTAAACTGGCTATAAATCAGGCACGTTTGAACTGCTAGACTTGTGCAGAAACCCATGAAAGTATTTATTGTGTGCAATTTATTGCCTCGTGCCAGATTCACTGGCTGCATAATCTGTTTGCAAAAATTTCCAAAGTTCAAATGTCAGTGACAGTTCCTTTGCGTTTATCACTGAGCTCAAGTCTTCTGCAGTGGGGTGAGAGGAAGGGGGTGCCAGCAGGCGGGGTCGGGGAGGGATGCTCCCTAAAGTCCCTTCCTGTGTATAACCCTTCCTTGGTCTGGCAAGCTTTCTGAACCCTTCCCCACACCTGGGCTGCTCTGGACAAGGACATGCAGTGACTTGGAGCTTCACCTTCTGTTCGCTCTGCTTCCCTGTTGGGAACATATGTGTTGGACCAAACATCGGGACACATGACTTGACCTTGGGAAAAAATTAAGAATATTCCAGAAGATCTAGGGCATATGTTCTCTAGAGACAGGAGAACTCGGGACTGTGTATACTGTAGGTGCTTAGCTGTCTACGGCCTGTGTCTGAAAGAGACCACAGCAGCCTTCCAGAAGGCATCCTGGCTGTCACAGCCTTCATCCACAGCTAGCTCCGCTGTGCTTTGTTTAGCTATGTTTCTAAATTTTGAAACTCTTTCAGGCTCCCACACTAGGCCAGTTCCCTGTGCCTTTGACTAGCCCACTGACATATCACTATTTTCTTTTTGTAAGATTAAAATTAAACGGGAAAGGGGGAAGGGAGGGAGGAGATCAGGAAACATGACATGGGGACATGATGTGAAAGACACAAAGAATAAATAAAAAGAAAGTTTAGAAATATTAAATGGGAAGAAAAGGAAAGGAGAAACATCGTAATTAAATTACAATCTCAGAAATAAACAGAAAAGAATCCCCAAAAATAAATAAAAATTAAATTTAAAAGCAAAACCTGAAAGGGTTCCCCTCTTAGATCCTGGGAAGTTTAAAATATAGGTAGAGATATGATACACATCTTTAGACTTGGAAAAGAAGTAATTTGTTTGATAAGCAAAGTGCTACTCCAAACACATCGCAAGAGTAGAATGAGCCCAATGAAGTATTAACTGTTGGTTTGTTTAGATAAGAAGTACATCCAGTCAAAACCCACTGCAATTACAGAACTTCAAAGTCAAATAATTTGGCTCGGCCACGTTGGTTTTAGTCTCACATCAAAAGCAGCTGTGTCTTGGTCGGCTTATGAAGAGAAAGCAAGTCTTCCCAGATAATATGAAGCATGGGAAAACAAGGATAAAATTTTTTTGAAAACCTCAGATAAATAAATAGTGTCACACTGTGAAGCACACACCACAGTTCAGTATCTTTTTTTTTTTTTAAATGTAAACTGCCTAGAGATATGCTTCATGGAAGAAGAACAGGTGTAAAACCCAAATGGGCACATCCATTTTCATTGGTAAGACTTACAGAAATGCATATTAATGAATGAAACAGCCAAAACCGAGATCCGAACCGGACCCTTGAATGGGGACCCAGTTTAAGAGAAAGACCCTAAATTCAAACAAATGGATTCTATTGTCTGGGACAGAAAGACTGCAGACTCTGCTTGAGTAGGTCCTGGGTGGGGCTGGGTCACCTGTGTGTCGCACATGCGTCCCATCTTTAGCTTCTGGTCTGTGACCTCACTTTGAGCAGCAAGAAAGTAGAACTTTTGACCTTTGAGTGCCGCCCACACATCCATCACTCCTTGCCAAAAGCCTAACCAGATGAAATAAGCCACTGTCTGTTCCTGAGGGGGTCAAGGGACTATTTTCATGTGTTAAATGACCTCCCTTGGGGCCAACACAACAATATGGAGCAAAACAAAACCAAGATTTTAATTGCAGAGACAGGCTCATTAGAAGCATATCACCAGACAGATTTCAATGAAAGATAACCGAGAAGGGCGAAATGGAGGCCAGGGCTTTTACCTGAAGCTTCTGATTTCCCAGCAAAGTTTGGTGAGAAAAGTGATAGAGGGAGGGTGGTGGCCAAAGTCATTATCAGCTCAGTCTTTTAGAGACTGAAAAATCAGTCTGAGTTTGGACAACAAAGGGCCAGCTTGGAGATAGAGGGTTCAGCATTTAGTGAAGATCTGAGATTGAAGGGGGGGAGAATTACAGAGGTCCAGTGGGTGTTTTAAAAGCACTGGTACTTAACCTTCCAGCAGAAGCTCTTCAACTGTGTGATGGAAAAAATTAACAACACATCCTCCCAAGGATGACTGTGAGAATTAAAATGAATTCTATTAAGGGGATTTTATTATACTACAGTAATTGAAAAAGATTCTGACAGCAAGCCTTGCAGAAGCACTGTCTAGGCTGCTATTATGTAGACACATTGATTTCAAATATCCTAGGTCAAGAGCACCAGCTATTAAAATATGCCTGGCATCACCAGGAGAGGCAGCCATTGAAAAATGTCCATCAGCGTAAAATGGCTGACAAATGTCCTGCTGGTACATGATCCTTGCAGAAGCGGGAAGGAGACAGTTATTTAATTTCACACTCAACAGAAATAATAAATTGGAAAAAGAAAAAACTCATCTGAAGAGAAGATATTAAGTCTGCAGTGTGATTATAAAAAGAAATACATGGTCTTTCAACCCGCCAATTGGAGACTCAAACCAGCATTTAAAAAAAGATTAATATTTTGTTAGTATTACAATTTCTGAAACACAATTTAAAGTCAATGTTTTCTAAGCCACCCCCATAGTGAGCCTAAAAGGAGTGGGGATGTGCAGGGCGGTGCTAATGTGTAGGTTTTCCAGATGTTCCATATATTAGTTAAGGAAAGCACCGGCATCATTCAGCTCAATATATAATGATCATTTGTCTGATTGCTATAATCATCTGGGCTCCAAATTTCAGAAGACTTTCTCACAAAAGTACTTCCCACTTGCCCCAAGGAAAACTCATTTCCAGTAACAAAGGAAGCAGAGAATGTGAATATGTCATTTTAAAAGAACTAGCCCGGAAGGACAGGGCCAATAGGAGCTAGGGATCTGCAGAGCACAGGAGCTCACCCACCAGCCAGCCCAAACAGCAGTCTCTATGGTCAGTGAGAGACCGTGCCTCATGAATTAAACTAGACAAAGATCAGAGATAGAGGAAGACACCCAATATTCTCCTCTGGCCTCCAATGAGCATGTGTGCGCACGCACGCACGCACGCACACACACACACACACACACACACACACACACACACACACACACACACACACACACACCACTGGGGCTACAATACAACTGGAAAACTGTAATCCCTAGAATGTGTCTCAATGAAGACAGGAATTTTATCCAATTTGATGGCCTCTGTGACTATAACTCCCAGGGCAGCGAATGTCCCTATCCATATAAGTTGGACCACTGAACACATACACCTCTCATTGGCCAAATAAGGGACCAGAATTACCTGTGGTCCTTTTCCATTCACTTCTTGACTGTCATCCTTCTCGTACCAACAGTCGGGAGTTTGTGGGTGCTGTCTTGTGCAAGAGAAACTTCACTGGATAGCCTTATCTAGTGTTAATAAATATTGGATTGTTCCAGAGCTTGGCTTCATATGCATCATACAATCTTTATTACAACTGCTCTCCAACAGGTAAGCATCACTTAAATCTATCTTGAGGCTGGACAAGCAGAGCCTCCTATATCCTGGGCATCTTATACTAAGTTATGTACAAAAGGATAAAATGGTCACTGACTCCAAAGGAGCCCGAACTTCTTACAACAGGGTACACCCTTTTCTTGGGCAAAAATGTTGATCACGAATAAAGGCCAGATCCAAGGGCCTTTCCCAAAGAAAATAAGATGCTCTTCTGCACAAGGCTTGATCCACCTCAAGGAGTTACAGCATCTTATGCGTATACTGCTCCTGTATCACATCCAGGATCCTCCCAGCATCTCTAATCAGTCACATCCCCATGATATAACAAATGCTACCTCTTAACAGCAGTTCTCAACCTTTGGGTCGCAACACCACAGGGGTCAAATATCAGATATTTACATTACAATTCATAGCAGCAGCAAAATTGCAGTTATGGAGTAGTAATGAAAATAATTTTATGGTTGGCTGGCACCAAAAGAGGCAGGAAGAACCCCAGGCAGGGAATGGGAGCATCCTGGAAGAAAAGAGAAGTGACCTGATGGGGTCAGGAGGGCGCTCACTTTACTCTGACTTCTCAGCCGCCTGCCAGGGAGCCTCACTGATATGGGACTCCTGATAAGAAGCTTCCCAGCATTCACCTTGTTCCTGGGACAATGTGACAGTTCAAACCAGATCCAGACTAGACTAGAACACAGAGTTTGAGGGCTAGATTAGTAAACTTCAAAAGCTTTTGAGAACTTGATAAGCCTGGGTGAGGGTGGGAATATTTATTTAAAAGCTTACAGTCCCTGAAATATTCCATCTGAGCCCCTCAGTCCCCCACCTTCCTTCCCCTTGACCTTTTGGTGACCTTGTCTCAGCTCTTAAAGTGCCTTGCCTTGGGTCAGCTGCGTTCCCAGCCACAACACCAATTTTTGCCTAGTTAAGTTTCCAGAGACACAACCTCTCCCGGAGTCCCTGGAGGGTTTAGAAAGAGAAGATCAACATTTACATTGGTAAAATACACTCAGCTGTGGGGAGGGCCTAATCTTTTTTACAACTTTACGCTGCAGCTGTGTTGCCTGCCTAGCTCCCACTGGACTCTTAGGCTGCTTGGAAAGAGAGCCCTTTCCCCTAGTGAGTACCGGGACCCAACCTCGAGAAATACAACTGATGGAAATCATGAGGGTCTCATAAACAGATGCCTTCAGTGAGTCTCATAGGACCAGGAGCAGAAAGCAAGAGACAAACATTGTGGACATAAAGTCAGGGTTCAAA
>PVIU01003807.1:56495-138212 GCA_004026605.1 Ondatra zibethicus | reverse complement strand
TCTTGAGTTCTTTGTATATTTTGGAGATCAGACCTCTGTCTGATGTGGGGTTAGTGAAGATCTTTTCCCATTCAGTAGGCTGTCATTTTGTCTTGTTGACTGTGTCCTTTGCTTTACAGAAGCTTTTCAGTTCAAGGAGGTCCCATTTATTAATTGTTTCTCTCAGTGTCTGTGCTGCTGGGGTTCTATTTAGGAAGTGATTCCCTATGCCAATGCGTTTGAGTGTACTTCCCACTTTCTCTTCTATAAGGTTCAGTGTGGCTGGCTTTATGTTGAGGTCTTTGATCCATTTGGACTTGAGTTTTGTGCATGGTGATAGATATGGGTCTATTTTCATTCTTCTACATGTTGATATCCGGTTATGCTAGAACCACTTGTTAAATATGCTTTCTTTTTTCCATTTGATATTTTTTGCTTCTTTATCAAAGATCAGGTGTTCGAAGATGTGTGGATTGATATCCAGGTCTTCTATTCAGTTCCATTGGTCCTCCTGTCTGTTCTTATGCCAATACCAGGCTGTTTTCAGTACTGTAGCTCTGTAGTAGAGTTTGAAGTCAGGGATTGTGATGCCTCCAGAAGTTCTTTTATTGTACAGGATTATTTTGGCTATTCTGGGTTTTTTGCTTTTTCATATGAAGTTGAGTATCGTTCTTTTGAGGTCTTTGAAGAATTTTGCTGGGATTTTGATGGGCATTGCACTGAATCTGTAGATTGCTTTTGGTAAGATTTCCATTTTTACTATGTTAATTCTGCCTACCCAAGAACATTGGAGATCTTTCCACTTTCTGGTGTCTTCTTCAATTTCTTTCTTCAAAGATTTAAAGTTCTTGTCATACAAGTCTTCCATTTGTTTGGTTAGAGTTACTCCGAGACATTTTATGCTATTTGTGGCTATTGTGAAGGGTGATGTTTCTCTGATTTCTTTCCCAGCCCTTTTATCATGTGTACAAAAGGACTACTGATTTTTTTTTTTTTTTAGTTAATCTTGTATCCTGCTACATTACTGAAAGCGTTTATGAGTTGCATTAGTTCCTTGGTAGAATTTTTGGGATTGCGTATGCAAACTATCATATCATCAGCAAACAATGAGTTTGACTCCTTCTTTTCCGATTTGTGTCCCCTCAATCTCCTTTTGGTGTCTTATTGTTCTAGCTAGGACCTCAAGAAATATATTGGATATGGAGAGAGTGGACAACTTTGTCTTGTTCCTGATTTCAATGAAATCACTAAGAGTTCCTCTCTAATTAGTTTGATGTTGGCTGTAGGCTTTTGGCTTGCTGTATATTGCCTTTATTATGGTTAGGTATGTTCATTGTATCCCTGTTCTCTCCAAGACCTTTATCATGAAGAAATGTATTTTGTCAAAAGCTTTTTAGGCATCCAATGAGATGATCATGTGTTTTTTATTTTAGGGTTTGTTTATATGGTGTATTACATTGACAGATATTCATATGCTGAACCATCCTTCCATCTCTGGGATGAAGCCAACTTGATCATGGTGGATGATGGTTCTGATGTGTTCTTGGATTCAATTTGCCATTATATTATTTAGTATTTTTGCATCAATGTTCATGAGTGAGATTGGTCTGTAATTCTCTTTCTTAGTAATGTCTTTCTTTTGTTTGAGTATCAGGGTAATTGTAGCCTCATAAAAAGAGTTTGGCAATGTTGCTTCTGCTTCTGTTGTGTGGAATAGTTTGAGGAGTCTTGGTATTAGTTCTTTTTTGAAAATCTTGTAGAATTCTAAGCTGAAACCATCTGGTTCTGGGTTTGTTTTGTTTCTTTTTTTTTTTTTTTGCTTGGGAGACTTATGATGACTGTTTCTATTTCTTCAGCAGTTATAGGTCTGTTTAATTTCCTTATCTGGTCTTGATTTAATTTTGATAAGTGATATTTATTAAGAAAGTTGTCCATTTCCTTAAGTTTTCCGATTCTGTGGAGTACAGGTTTTCAAAATATGACCTGATACTTCTCTGTATTACCTCTGTGTCTGTTGTTATGTCCCCCTTTTCATTTCTGATTTTGTTAATTTGGATATTCTCTCTCTGCCTTTTGGTAAGTTCGGATAAAGATTTGTCTATTTTGCCGATTTTCCCGAAGAACCAGCTCTGTCTCATTCTTTGTATTGTTTTCAGCTCTCAATTTGATTATTTCCTGCCATCTAGTTCTCTTAGGTGAGTTTGCTCTTCTTTTTGTTCTAAAGTTTTCAAATGTTCTGTTAATTCACTAGTGTGGATTTTTCCCAGCTTCTTTATGTAGGCATTTAGTGCTATGAACTTTCCTCTTAACACTGCTTTCATTGTGTCCCATAAACTTGGGTATGTTGTGTGGTTATTTTCATTGAATTTTAGGACGTCTTTAATTTCTCCCTCTATTTGTGCCTTGACCCATTGATGATCCAGGTGAGCATTATTTCATTTCCATGTGTTTATGGGTTTTCTGAAATTAGTATTGCTGTTGACTTCTAATTTTAAACCATGGTGATCTGATGAAGTTCATTGCGTTATTCCAAATTTTTTGTATTTGTTCAGGTTTGTTTTGTTACCGAGTATGTGGTCAATTTTTGAGAAGGTTCCATGAAGTGCTAAGAAGAAGGTATATTCTTTTCTGTTTGGATGGAATATTCTATAGATATCTATTAAGTCCATTTGAATCATAACATCTGTTAGTTCTCTTATTTCTCTGTTTATTTTTTGTCTGACTGACATGTCCAGTGGTGAGAGGGGAGTGTTGAAGTCTCCCACTATTAGTGTGTGGGGTTTAATGTATGATTTAAGCTTTAGAAGTGTTTCTTTGACATATGAGGGTGCCCTTGTATTTGGGCCATAGACATTCAGTATTGAGATTTCCTCTTGATGGATTTTTCCTGTGACTAATATGAAATGACCTTTTTTGTCTCTTTTGAACTGATTTTAGCTTGAAGTCTATTTTATTAGATATTAGGATAGCTACACCCTCTTCTTTCTTAGGTCCATTTGGTTGGTATATTTTTTCTCAACCCTTTACTCTGAGATGATGTCTGTCTTTGAGGTTGAGATGTGTTTCTTGTATGCAGAAGGATGGATTCTGTTTTCATATCAAATCTGTTAGCTTGTGCCTTTTTATAGGTGAATTGAGTACATTTACATTAAGGCATATTAATGACCAATGATTGCTGTCTCTTGTTAATTTAATTTTCATTGTTGGCGAATTTGTGCGTTTTTCCTTTCTTTGGGATTTGCTGCTAAGAGACCATCAATTGTCTGTGTTTTTGTTGGTGTAGCCAACGTCCTTAGGTTGGAGTTTTCCTTCTAGTATTTTGTGTAGGGCTGGGTTTGTGACTAGGTTCTGAGCTTTGGATTCACTGGTACCTAGAAGATTAATCAACAGGATCTCAGACAGCTCCAACCACACCTATTAGAGGAAAAGATGAGTAGAAAAGGTAAGAACACATGCAATACCACAAAGAGCAACACAACACCAGTAAAACCTAAAGACCCTACAACAGCAAGACCTGAACAACCAAATATAAATGAAGCAGAAGAAAATTACCTAAAAAATAACTTCAAGAGAATGTTTGAAACTCTTAAAGAAGAAATGAGAAATTCCCTTAAAGAAATGGAAGAAAAGACAAAAAAAATTGGAAGACATCAGCAAATCCCTTAAGGAAAACCAAGAAAAAGAAATCAAACATATGAAAAAAAACTATTCAAGACTTGAAAACTGAAATACAGACAATAAAGAAAACACAAGCCAGGGGAATTATAGAAACAGAAATCATGAGAAAATGATCAAGAACCACAAATGCAAGCATGAACAGCAGAATACAAGAGATGTAAGAGAGAATCTCAAGCACTGAAGATACAGTAGATTAAATAGACTCATCAGTTAAAGAAAACATTAAATCTAACAAAAGCTTAACCCAAAAGATCCATGAAATATGGGACACCATGAAAAGGCCAAATCTAAGAATAAAAGGTATAGAAGAAGAAGTTCAACTCAAAAGCACCGAAAATATATTTAACAAAATCATAGAAGAAAACTTTTCCTACCTAAAGAAAGATGTGCCTATGAAGATACAAGAAGCTTACAGAACACCAAATAGATTGGATCCAAAAAAAAAAGTCCCCTCGCCACATAATAATCAAAACACTAAACATACAGAGTAAAGAAAGAATATTAAGAGCTGCAAAGGAAAAAGGCCAAGTAATGTAGAAAGGTAGACCTATCAGAATTACACCTGACTTCTCAGTGGAGACAATGAAAGCCAGAAGGTCATGGTCAAGCATTATGCAGACATTAAGAGACCATGGATGCCAGTCCAGACTACTATACCCAGCAAAACTTTCAATCACCATGGAAGGACAAAACAAGATATTCCATCACTATTTAACTTCTTAATCACACCAGATGAGCCTAAAATAAGTACCACAATTTTGGACCAAACTGAGCAAGCAAGGTTTATTTGAGTAACCAGAGCTGGCCAGTAACCACTTTACCCAAAATGGTATTAGAAAGAACAGTCCTGAGTCCACTATTCAGGGCTCTTTTAAAAGGAGGAATAAAACCACAAACAGTTTTAAGTATGTTTACAGAAGTGAGACAATGGATGGTTAGGAAAGCACTGAAAATTTTGAAAAGCAGTCATTGTATGACTTGTGGTTACTGGTAAGAACAGGTCATGGTGTTTTTAAAAACAGGTCAGGTTCCAGGAAAGAGAAACAGCAAAAACAGAAGCTCTGCTCTTACACCAAATGGAAACTTATTTTTAACAAAACAGTAAAATGGCTCTTGCTCTCAAAATGGAGGTCAGGCAGGTTCCTGACCCACAGTCATCTCAGAGACAGAGTGTCTTCAACCAAATTCAACTTTTAATAACTTTAATATTTTCTAAACTGTGATTTCCTCCTCTATTCTTCATTGGGTGATGTAGGATTCCCGTCTGTATGCTGTAATTACCATTGGTTCATAAAGGAACTGCTTTGGACCTATAGCAGAGCTATAAGAGAACAAAGTTAGGTGTGGAAAACTAAACTGAATGCTGGGAGAAAGTAGAGCGGAGTCAGAGAGAAGCCGTGTAGCCCTGCCGGAGTCAGACAGAACTTTACCCAGTAAACCACTGCCACATGGTGATACACAGATTAATGGAGATGGGTTAAATTAAGATGTAAGAGTCAGCCAATAAGAAGCTAGAGCTAATGGGCCAAGCAGTGATTTAATTAATACAGTATCTACGTGGCTATTTTGGGTCTGAGCTTCTGGGCTGTAGAAAAATGAACTAGCAGCCTATCCTCCCAACACTTGGGATCCTGGGCCACCATCTGAGAGTGGGGAGGGAACCAAAATGAGTGAGCAAGATCCCATGGCTTGAGTCTCAGAAACAGCTCTCCAGGGAGACAGTTACATGTCACAACTCCTCTTTATTCTAGGAAGAAAGTGGAATTAAAAGTTGGGGACAGTGGCAGGGGTATCACCTAATTTGCATTAAGAGGCATGCTCCTATCATGGGGTTCCTACTATGTGCAGCAAGGGAGCCTTCTAACAGGGATCTATGTCAGGGTTCATGCTAAATATAAGTCAGGCATCTGGTTTTAGAGACAGGCATTTGGTTTAGAGACAGCCTTCAGATAAGGTCAGTCCTCCAGGCCCAGGGACATCCTCCAGACAAGATTAGGTAGAGAACCGGAAGCCTTGCTGGGGAGAGAGGGAGTTTCCATATTGCTGAGCTTAGGGAAAGCTGCCAGGTTACAGCAAACTGCAACCTCAACTAGACAGCAATGTCTCCCAACACAAATAAACTTATTAGTGAGTCCCTTATAACATCAATTTTATTACTTCCAGTTTCTTCTCTATCAGTACAACGCAGATTTCATTCTTTTAACCAAAGATAATACAACAGAGTAGAATAAAACAAAGGAAACTTTTTTTTCTGGTTTTATGGGACAGGGTTTCTCTGTAGCTTTGAGCCTGTCCTAGAACTCACTTTATTGATCAGCGTGGCCTGAAACTCACAGAGATCTGCCTGACTCTGCCTCCTGAGTGCTGGGATTAAAGGCTTGTGCCACTAGTGCCCAGCAAGGAAAAATAATTTTTAAAATCTTCAAAAATAGCTGGAAATAGAAGGAGCATGCAAAATGGACAGAGAGATACATGGAAAGTAGTAGAGAGGGACTTTGAGTGTGGTGGTCCTTTTTGGTTTGGAGTAGCAGAAGAGACATTCTCTTTTTTGAGATGCCCATGAAGAAGGAAGGTCAGCTAGTTGCTCTTCAACCTCTCTGAGCTAGCAGGTTTTCACACTGGCCTCTGACTCTCAAATTTTTATTGGTAAAAAGAATGATTTAGTTAAAAACTACATTTGGAGTGATCACAGAAGAAACAACCTCAAGTACACCAATTGAAGGAAAAGATGAGTAGGCAACAAGGTAAGAATACACTCAACAACACAAAGATCAACATGTCATCACCAAAAACTAGTGATTCTACAACAGCAAGATTTGAACATCCCAACAGAGATGAAGCAGAATAAACAACCTTCAAAATAACTTTACGAAAATGTTGGAGGCCCTTGAAAAGGAAATAAAAAATTCCCTCAAAGAAGTAGAGGAAAAGACAAAAAAAAATAGAAGAAATCAAAAAATCACTTAAAGAAAACCAAGAAAAAGCAATCAAACAGGTGAAAGAAACAATTCAAGACTTGAAACCAAAATAGAGACAATAAAGAAAACACAAACCGAGGGAATTCTAGAAATGGAAAATATGGGTAAATGATCAGGAACTAAAAATGCAAGCATAAACAGCAGAATACAAGAGATGGAAAAGAGAATCTCAGGCGTTGAAGATACAATAGAGGAAATAGACTCATTGGTCAAAGAAAACATCAAATCTAACAAAAGCTTAAGAAACCTGGGACATCATGAAAAGACCAAACCTAAGAATAATAGGGGTAGAAGAAGGAGAAGTTCAAGTCAAAGGCACAGAAAATATACTCAACAAAATCATAGAAGAAAACTTTACCAACCAAAAGAAGGACATGCCTATGAAAATACAAGAGGCTTAGAGAACACCAAATAGACTGGACCAAAAAAAAGTCCCTTCACTACTTTATAATCAAAACACTAAACAAGCAGAATAAAGTAAGAATATTAAGACCTGCAAAGAAAAAAGGTCAAGTAACATATAAAGGCAGAAATATCAGAATTATACTAGACTTTGTATGGAAATAATGAAGTCAGAAGGTCCTGGTTAAGTGTTATGTAGAAATTAAGAGACCACAGATGCCAGCCCAGACTATTATACCCAGCAAAACTTTCAGTCACCACAGAAGGACAAAACAAGATATTCCATGACAGAACCATACTTAAACAAGACCTAGTAACAAACCCAGCCCTATACAAAATACTAGTGGGAAAGCTCCAACTCAAGAAAATCAGCTACACCCACAAAAACACACACAATAGATGATCTCACAGCAGCAAATCCCAAAGAAGGGAAAAGCACACACAATACCATCAACAACAAAAAAGAACTAAAATAACAGAAACTAGCAATCACTGGGCATTAATACCCCTTAATATAAATGGACTTGACTCACCTATAAAAAGGCACAGGCTAACAAAATAGATACAAAAACAGAATCCATCCTTCTGCTGCATACAAGAAACACACCTCAACCCCAAAGGCAGACATCACCTCAAAGTAAAGGGTTGGGAAAAGATTTTCCAATGAAATGAACCTAAGAAACAAGCCGGTGTAGCTATCCTAAAATCTAACAAAAAAGATTTCAAATTAAAATCAGTCAAAAGAGATGAAGAAGGACATTTCATTTATGTCACAGGAAAAATCCAGCAAGAGGAAATCTCAATTTTATACATCTATGCACCAAATACAAGGGCACCCTTATATGTAAAAGAAACATCCCTAAAGCTTAAATCATGTGCTAAACCACACAGACTAAGAATGGGAAACTTCAACACCCACTATCATCACTGGACAGGTCTATCAGACAAAAACTTAATAGAGAAATAAGGAAACTAACACATGCAATGATTCAAATGGACTTAACAGAGATCTATAAAGTATTCCATTCAAACAGAAAGGAATATACCTTCTTCTCAGCACCTCATGGAACCTTCTCAAAAAATTGACCATACACCCAGTAACAAAGCAAACCTCAATGGAAAAGAAAGAAAGAAAGAAAGAAAGAAAGAAAGAAAGAAAGAAAGAAAGAAAGAAAGAAAGCAAGCAAAAGAAATTGAATCACCCCATGTATCTAATCAAACCACCATGGTTTAAAATAAAAAATTCAACAGCAACACTAATTTCAGAAAGCCCACAACACATGGAAATTGAACAATGCTTACCTGAATCACCAATGAGTCAAAAAAGAAATAAAGAAATTAAAGACTTCCTAAAATTCAACAAAAATGACCAAACAACATACCCAAACTAACCAAAATGACCACACAACATACCCAAGCTAACCAAAAGGCAGAGAAAGAATATCCAACTTAACAAAATCAGAAATGAAAAGGGGGACATAACATCAGACACAGAAAATCCAGACAATCATCAGGTCATACTTCAAAACCTACACTCTACAAAATTAGAAAACTTAAAGGAAATGGACAATTTTCTGGATAATTATCACTTAACAAAATTAGATCAAGACAAGATAAGCAAATTAAATAGACCTATAACCACTACGGAAATAGAAACAGTCATCAAATGTCTCCCAACAAAAAAGTCCACGACTAGATTATTTCAGTGCAGAACTCTATAAGATTTTCAAAAAAAGAACTAATACCAATACTCCTCAAATGGTTTCACACAATAAAAACAGAAGGAACATTGCCAAACTCTTTTTATGAGGTTACAGTTACCCTGATACGCAAACAACACCAAAGATATGTTACTAAGAAAGGGAATTAAAGATCAATCTCACTCATGAACATTGACACAAAAATACTAAATAAAATTCAAGAACACATCAGAAAAACCATCCACCATGACTAAGTAGGCTTCATCCCAGAGGTGCAAGGATGGTTCAACATATGAAAATCTTAATATAATCCACAATATAAACAAACTTAAAAAAAAAATGATCATCTCATTAAATGCTGAAAAAGCCTTCAACAAAATACATCCCTTCATGCTAAAGGTCTTGGGGAGAACAGGGATACAAGAAACAAACCTAAACAAAATACAGGCAATATACAGCAAGCCAACAGCCATCAAACTAAACAGAGAGAAACTCCCAGCAATTTCACTGAAATCAGGAACAAGACAAGGTTGTTCACTCTCTCCATATCTATTTAATATAGTATTTGAGGTTCTAGCTAGAATAAGAAAACAAAGAGATAAGGGGATACAAATTGGAAAAGAAGAAGTCAAACTCTCACTATTTGTTGATAGGATAGTTTACATAAGCAACCCCCAAAATTCTACCAAGGAACTTCTACAACTCATAAACTTTCAGTAATGTAGCAGGATACAAGATTAACTCAAAAAAATCAGTAGCCCTCCTTTACATACATGATAAATGGGCTGAGAAAGAAATCAGACAAACATCACCCTCACGATAGCCACAAATAACAAAATATCTTGGAGTAACTCTAATGAAACAAGTGAAAGACCTGTATGACAAGAACTTTAAGTCTTTGAAGAAAGAAATTGAAGATACCAGAAAATGGAAAGATCTCCCATGCTATTGGGTACGTAGAACAAGCATAGTAAAAATGGCAATCTTTCAAAAGCAATCTGCAGATTCAATGCAATGCCCATCAAGATCCCAGCAAAATTCTTCACAGACCTTGAAAGAACAATACTCAACTTCATATGGAAATCTAAAAACCCAGGATAACCAAAGCAATCCTGTACAAAAAGAAACTTTTGAAAGTATCACCATCCCTGACTTCAAACACTTCTATAGATCTACAGTAATGAAAACAGCCTGGTATTAGCATAAAAACAGACAGGAGGACCAACTGAATTGAATCCAAGACCTGAATATCAATCCACACCACTACGAAGACCTGATCTTTGACAAAGAAGCAAATATATATATATTCAACAAATGGTTCTGGCATAACTGGATATCAACATGTAGAAGAATGAAAATAGATCCATATCTATCACCACCCACAAAACTCAAGTCCAAATGAATCAAAGACTTAAAACCAACAACACTGAACCTCATAGAAGAGAAAGTAGAAGGTACCACTTCCTAAATATAACACCAGTAGCACAGACACTTGCTGTAGGAATTCCTGCAGCCAGTAGCCTTTAAGTTTGGGCAGGGCCTCATATACTATATATGCTGATGTAAACTGTGTGTCCGCTCTCTGTCTTCTGGCTGCGGCATTTGGTTGCTGTTCCCTGTTCAAGCAGAGCATTGTGATTTGTGAGTCTACCCCTAAATAAATAACCCTGTATTATATTCAATTCTGAACTAGTGTGGGATTTCTTTTAAACGTCCTTCTTCAGACACTGAGAGCAACAATTAATAAATGGGACTTCCTGAAACTGAGAAACTTCCGTAAAGCAAAAGGACATGGTGAGCAAAACAAAATGGCAGTCTACAGTGGTGTAGGAGGGTTTTTTTTATATTTGTATTGCTTTTATTGGTAAATAAAAAAAAAACTCCCTTGGCCTTTTGATAGGGCAGAAATCAGGTAGGCGGAGTAGACAAAACGAAATACTGAGAGGAAGAAGGGCAGTGTGGCAGACACCATGTTTCTCCTGCCCAAGACGGACGCTGGATAGACTCATGCTGGTAAGCCACAGTCAAGTGGCAATACACATTAATGGAGATGGGTTAAAATAATATGTGAGAGCTAGCCAATAAGGGGCTGGAGATAATGGGCCAGACAGTAATTTAATTAATACAATTTCCATGTGATTATTTTGGGTATAAGCTAGCCAGACACTGGGAGCCGGGCACCAAAAAACAAGCCCGTTCCTCAATACTACACTACAGAATAGGAAAAGATCTTCACCAACCCCATGTCAGACAGAGGACTGATCTCCAAAATATATAAAGAACTCAAGAAACTAGACATCAAAAGAACAAATAATCCAATAAAAATGGGGTACAGAACTAAACAGAGAACTCTGGACAAATTTCAAATGGCTGAAAGACACCTAAGGAAATGATCAACATCCTTAGCCATCAGAGAAATGCAAATCAAAACAACTCTGAGATTCCACCTTACACCTGTAAAAATTGCCAAGATCAAAAACATTGATGACAACTTATGCTGGAGAAAATGTGGGTAAGATTAATGCTCCTCCATTGCTGGTGGGAGTGCAAACTTGTACAGCCACTTTGGATGTCAGTATGGCAATTTCTTTGAAAATTAGGAAACAATCTCTACCTCAAGACCCAGCAATACCACTTTTGGGTGTATACCCAAAGGAAGCTCATTCATAACACAAAAACATGTTCATAGCAGCATTATTTAGAAACAACCTAGATGCCCTTCAACCAAACCCTAACCCTAACCCTAAAGAAATTGTGATACATTTATACAATGTAGTACTACTCAGTGGTTAAAAAAAAAAAAATGCCGGGCTGGAGAGATGGCTCAGTGGCTAAGAGCACTGCCTGCTCTTCCAGAGGTCCTGAGTTCGATTCCCAGCAACCACATGGTGGCTCACAACCACCTGTAATGAGATCTGGCGCCCTCTTCTGGCGTGCGGGCATACATGGAGGCAGAATGTTGTATACATAATAAACAAAAAAAAAATGCCATCTTAAAATTTGCAGGCAAATGGATGGATCTAGAAAAAACTTACTGAGGTAACCCAGACCCAGAAAGACAAATATGTACTCACTCATAAGTGGCTTTTAGACATAAAGCAAAGAAAAAACAGCCTACAATCCACAACCTCAGAGAACCTAGACAACAAAGAGGACCCTAAGAGAGACATAGACAAGATCTCCTGAGTAAATTGGGAACATTGGGGTCATGGGAGAGGGCAGGGGAGGAGAGGGGAGGTAGGAAGGGGAGTAAAGAAAAAATGTATAGTGCAATTAAACAATAAAAAAAATCACTAAAAAATGAAAGTAAAATGAGTGCCACTCTATAAATTGATCAAAGTAAATTGGGATCTCAGGAAAATCAGGCCCAAGAACTTACTAGACACACCTGACTAAGGGAAGGGTGCCACTCCCTAACCTGAACCTCATAAAGCTGTAGACATCTAGCACTGTGTTAAAACATGGGCCTGCCCCTAAAGCACAACAGTCACTTTTAAGGTGATAGATCCCACAGCCTGAAAAGGCCCTTGCAGTTCTCATTGGCACAGAACGTCAAGAAGTTGTCTGTGCTTTGGCTTAACAGCGGTCCTGATTTATAGTCTTAAATAATGTCTAGTTACCCTATGTTCTTTGTCAATTATGCTATGTTGGACTAAATCACATGATGTGAAACTTTTTGTCAGTCACCTCCCAGACGCAAGTTTCCCAGGATACTGATATTTCCTTTGTTTTTAGGGTTCACTCTGTAATTGCTCCTCTGGCCTATCCCCACTGTTCTGCACATGACAGTTATCTCTCTCTCTCCCCTTGCTCACTCCCCTCCCTCTCTTATTCTCACTCTTTACTTTTTTTTAACTTTGTGTGTGTGCGCGCACGCGTACACACGTGTACGATGCTGGAAATCAGAAGATGACTCTATAGAACTGGTTTTCTCCTTCCACCTTTATATGGTATGGTGGTGTGAAAGAAAATGGCCCCCACAGACTTATAGGTAGTGGCACTATTAGGTGTGGCCTTGTTGGAGTAGGTATGGTTTTGTTGGAAGAAGTATATCACTAGGAGTTAGGCTTTGAGATCTCAGAAGCTCAAGCCAGGCCTAGTGGCTCACAGTCCCTTCCTACTGCCTTTATATTCATATGTAGAACTCTCAGCTACCTCTCCAGTACTGTCTGAATGCTTGGTGTCATACTTTCAACCATGATGACAATCGACTGAGCCTCTGAACTCTAAGCCAGCCCCAATTAAAGGTTTTCCTTCATAAAAGTTATGACTATGGTATTTCTTCACAGCAACAGAAACCCTAATTAGGACAGAAGTTGGTACGAGGCAGTGGGGTATTGCTGTGATATGTCTGACCATGCTTTTGTTCAGAGGAATGTGGAATCTGGGATTTTGGATTAGAAAAGCAGATGAACATTTTAAATAGGGTTTAATAGGCCATTCTAGTAGGAATATGGAAGACTGTGGTGCTGAGTATGATTTAAACTCTGGGGGCCTGAGCGAAGAGGTTTCAGAGAATAATATTTGTATGTAGCCTAGAGACTGTTCTTGTGATATTTTGGTAAAGAATGAGGATGTTTTCTGCCCTGAGATTAAATTGAAGAGTTTGGATTGTGTTAGCAGACAAAATAAAACAGCCTACTATGAACCCTATGGTTATTGGTGTTTATTCTTATGTAAATTGATAATGAAAAGGAGCAAGTTGAGCAAGGAAGAATAGAAAATGCATAATTTGAGAAGGGGCACCAGGAAGCAGAATAAAATTCTATGTTCAAGGAGATAAACAGATTAAAGAAAAGCCTGATGTAAAATAAAATAATGGCAGTGGCGACCTCAGGGCAAGGTCTTATCCAGCTAAACTTGCAATTATGAAAAGGAATTAAAGGAAAGTTTAGTCTTTAATCCCAGCACTCCAAAGCAAAGGCAACATGTCAGATCATACATGCTGCTAGAAAGGTAACTGAGAGTTCTATGTACAGATCCAAAGGTAGCAGGACTGTGAGACAATAGGCCTAGTTTGAGCTTCTGAGAGTTCAAAGATCAACCCCTAATGATGCACTTCCCCAACAAAGTCACACCTACTCCAACAAAATCACACCATGTAATAACACTGTTCCCTGAGTCTATGGAAGCCATTTCCCTTCTTTCTTTCTTTCCTTCCTTCCTTTCTTTCTTTTTTGGTTTTGAGACAGGGTTTCTCTGAAGCTTTGGAGCCTGTCCTGGAACTAGCTCTTGTAGACCAGGCTGGCCTCAAACTCATAGAGATCCACCAACCTCTGCCTCCTGAGTGCTGAGATTAAAGGCGTGTGCCACCCCTGCCCAGTGAGCCATTTTCTTTCAAACCACATTTCACTCCCTGGCCTCCAGAAGCTTATAACAATACCATAATGCAGAAATGTATTAAGTCCAACTTTAAAAGTCCCAATATTCTGTAAGTCTCAACCCTGTAAAACTCCAAAGTCTCTTCTGTCTTCATGATAGTCTCTTAATTGTAACTCCCTATAAAGTAAAAAATCAAAAGCAGATCACATACTTCTAACACATAATGGCACAAGATATACATTATTGTTCTATAAGGAAGGATAGTAAGGAAATACTGGACCAAAGCAAGACCAAAATCCAGCTGGTCACACTCCAAACTCTGCATCTCCATGTCAGATGTCAAAATGCTCCTCAGATCTCCAACTCCTTTAAGCTTTTCTGACTGCAACACATTTCTTTTGGGCTGATTCCACTTCATTAGCAGCTCTCCTCGGCAGGTATCTCACGATCCTGGCATCACTAACATCTTGGGTTCTCCAAGGCAGTCCAAGCTTCACCTTCATAGCTTCATGTCCCTGAAAGCAAAACAGGGTCACCGGACACATGACTAGATTTTAACAGCTTTCCTTAGTTAAGAAAGGGAGATCCATAACCCCTTTCTTCTATCCTTGACTCTAAAGCCAGAACCATGCATCCAAAAGTGCCAAGTTCGGCTACTTGCTGGGACTAGAACAGGCCTCCTCATTCAATTAAATTTTCACCAGCTTTTTGTTTTTGATGGTTTCCTTCACTGTCTAAGCTTGGCAGTCCCTTTATTTTATTTAACATCACAGCATAAATCCTGTTTAAGAAGATAAACAGATTAAGAAATAAGACAGGAGATAGAGGAACACGCCTTTAATCCCAGCACTCGGGAAGACAGAAGCAGGTGGATCTCTGTGAGTTCAAGACCAACCTGTCTACAGAGCAAGTTTCAGAATATCCAGAGGTGCTACCCATAGAAACCATGTCTCAAAAAATAAAACTAAATAAATAAAAACAAAGGAAGGAAGGAGGAGGGAAGGAAGGAGGAAGGGAAATTAATTAAAAGGAGTGGTGATCTAAGGGAAAGATCTCACCCAACTAATCTTCCAACTTGTGAAAAGGAAATAAAGAAAAGCTCAGGGTGGGGTCTCTGAGTTCAAGACCAGCTTGGTCAATAGATTTCAAGACAGCCAAGTTTCAAGACAGTTTCAGGACAATCAAGCTTAGACAGTGAAGGAAACCATCAAAGACAAAAAGCTGGTGAAGATGTAATTGAACAAGGAAACATACTGTAGCCCCAGCAATAGCAGAACTTGGCAGATTTGGCTACATGGTTCTGGCTTTAGAGTCAAGGATAGAAGAAAGGAGTTATGGAATCTCCCTTCCACAACTAAGGAAAGCTGTTAGGTCTAGTTATGTGTCAGAGGTATCCCTGAATGGAGGCCTAGAGAGGTCATTGTATGAAGCTATGAAGGTGAAGCCTGGATTGCCTTGGAGAACCCAAGATATTGGAGATGCCAGAGTCGTGAGATACCTGCTAATGAGTTGCTAACAAGGAGTAGAACCAGCCCAAGAAGAAGAATGTTGCAGTCAGCAAAGCTTAAAGGAGTTGGAGATCTGAGGGGCATTTTGACATCAGACAAGGAGATGCTGAATTTGGAATTTGCCCAGCAGTTTTTTGGTCTTACTTTGGTCCAGTATTTCCTCACTCTGTTCACTTTCCTCTATTTTGGAATGGTACTGTATATCTTGTATCATGATATATTGGAAGTATGTGACCTGCTTTTTTATTTTGATTTTATAGGGGATTACTGTTGTAGGGCACTTATTTGTTCTCAGCTGCTCAGCCCCAAAATAACCACACAGTAACTATAATAAATCACTGCTTGGCCCATTTAGCTCTAGCTTCTTATTGGCTAACTCTTACATCTTAATTTAACCCATTTCTTTTAGTCTGTGTATTACCACATGGCTGTGGCTTACTGGCAAGGTTCCAGCATATCAGTTCCTGGTAGGTGATGTGGGATTCCCCTCTGTATGCTGTGAATACCATTGGTTAGTAAAGAAACTGTCTTAAGCCTGGTAAGGGCAGAAGAGAGGTAGGCAGGGAAAACTGAATTCTGGGAGAAAGAAGGTGGAGTTAGAGGAAGCATGTAGCCGCCACCAGGAACCAACATGCTGGAACTTTGCCAGTAAGCCACAGCCACATGGCAATATACAGATTAATAGAAATGGGTTAAATTAAGATGAGCTAACCAGAAATACACTTAAGTTATTGGCCAAACAGTATTGCAAATAATATGGTGTCTTCGGAGCTGAGCAGCCAGCCTCCTACTACAGATTATAGTTAAGAGAATGTGATGGCTTGAATAGATATGGCTGCCATAAACTGTGAATACTTGGCCCATAAGGAGGGGCACTATTAGGGGGTGTGGCCCCTGTTGGGAGCAGGTGTCACTTTGTTAGAGGAAGTTTGTCACTGTGGAGGCAGACTTTAAGGTCTCATGTATGATCAAGCCATGCTCAGTGTGACAGTTTACTTCCTGCTGCCTATGGATCAAGATGTAGAACTCTCAGCTCCTCCAACACCATGTCTGCCTACACACCGCCATGACCTGCCATGCTAACTGACTGAAAGCCCCCACCTCAAATGTTTTCCTTACCAAGTGTTGCTATGGTCGTGGTGTCTCTTCACAGAAATAGATACCCTAACTAAGACAAGCATATTGTGAAAATCTGACTTTTCTTTTCACTGGGGCAGGATCTTACTCCTTAGTGTATTTTTGAATTAGCAGTAATCTTCCATTCACAGTGCTTTTTTTTCTCATGGAAAAAAGTACAAAAGCGTGTGTTCCTTGATACTGCATAAAAAGTTGGTAAATATGCATTTCCTACAAGATTGGTAGCAATATGGGAGCTGAATCTACAAGTAACTTTCTATGTAATTCTCTTAAAACCTTGTCTACCTTTCACTTTGATGTTTCAGTGTCTATATATGCAACATCAGGGTTTAAAAAAGAAACAGAACTAGGGTATAGTTAAGTGGCAGAACACTTAACATGCATGAGGTCTAGAATTCCATTTCAACCACTGGGTGAGGGAAAACTTTTCTAAAAACAACCAATGGTTTCCTAGAAGTAAACATTCTCTGTCCCCTGTAGCAAAAGCCACCGTAGCCTCCCTAAGGTTGTGCCACCATGCCTAACTTATCAAAACGTGTCTGTTGAGTGGGGGTATGGAAGTGGAACCATGAAGATTTCAACTATACTTCTTTAAAAAATAAATGTTTATTTCAAGTATGAAAAGTAATGTCAAGACATCTTCCAAAAACTCCATTCAGTTTAACAAAAGTATAAAACAAAACTTCTGAAAAAAACTTTACAATAAGGTACAAAATACTTAGGAATATACTTTGACATTCACAGTGGGCATTTTCTGAAAAATAAGTTTTGCTAATGTGCTTAGAAACAAAAATGTATTTACAACCCCAGTCAAAGTCTCAGCTAATCAATAGTTACGTCAGGATGATAGCATTTCAAAGAAAGATCTGTGATAAGTCACCTTCATGTTCTTTTAGGTGGTTGTTTTTTGTTTGTTTGTTTGTTTTTGAGAGAGGGTCTCTCATGTAGCCTGAACTGGCCTTACTGGACTATGCTGCTGAGCATGACCAATTACTGATCCTCATGTCTCCATCTGCCAAATACTACATCACAGGTCTGCACCACTGTGCCAATAAGACTTAAAACGGTAAACAAGATTCAACAGCGTAGATCACATACTTTGCAGTTCCTAGACAAATGCAATCTATTTCTTTGCCTGCTTACCAGCAGCTAAACCAACATTTTAGTCACACAATATCAATGAAAAACATAACATAAGCTGTAACTGAACTCCTTGGCTGAGAAATCCAAATGTGTAAAGTCCTGAGTTATTTCCAGCAAGGGAGCCTGAAAATAAAAAGTTAGAGATTTCCTGGTGATAAAAACAAAACCACTACATCCTGTGACTACTTCACTGGACTGCTTCCAAGGCTTCTGCTTCTCTTCTCCAGGTACATCTTTTTGTAGGTACGGAACATGACATCTGAGTCTTTTACTGGGTTTTGTAGTGTTTCAAATTCATCAGCACTGAAGCTTCTCTTAGGGAGTCTTGAATCAGCCCGATCTAAGAAAACAAAACTGATACTTAATGTTCAATATGACAAACATACAATGAAAAATGAGACAGGAAATGTACAGTATCTGTAGTGGCAGAAAACTAAGCTAGGTAGCGGAAAAGGCAATCAATGCCTAAAATCACAGCATTTTCAAGGTTCAGCTCAAGGCCAGTCTGAGTTTCACAGCAAGAGCTTGCCTCAAAAAACCAAAGGAAGAGATGGAAAGATGGTTCAGTGGTGGCTGCCTTTAGTTCCAGCACATGAGAGGCAGAGGCAGGTGGATCTGAGAAGAGACCAGCTTCTACAAAAAGAGTTCCAGGCCAGCCAAACCAACATACTGAGACCTTGTCTGGGAGTGGGGAGGGGGCTGTAAGTGGGCAAAAGCGAGACAAGTTTCATTCCCAGCACCTACAGGATGAAGGCTCACAACTGCCTATAACTCAGGAGATCCAATGTCCTCTTCTGGACTCTGACAGCACTGTACCCATATGCACATAACCCATTCCCCAACATATACATACATAATTCAAAATAAAAACAAACAAAATGGAGAAAATGCAGAAAGTTATCCAGGTACATGATGTAATCCTACACTAAGGTAGAAATAGGATGATCAGAAGTTCAAGGTCAACATTAACTACATACAAGGTTCATTTCAAGGACAGCCTGGGTTACATAAGACACCATCTTTAAAAAAAAAAGGAATAAAGAGCCTGGCCAGTTCCAAACAGTGAATGGAAAAGAGGCAATAGTCTATCCTGGTCATGGTGTATAACATCAGAAAAGCCTGCACTTTCCCTTTCCATTTAACCCTCGGTGTTCCATAGGCCTTGTTTCTCCTGCTTTCAAGCATTTACAGCTGTTCTCTCACTTCAGGGGTCTCCCCCTCTTCACTACACCTACACTCTCGATCCTGCCATTAGCCATTCCTCTAACAGGTTGGCACTTAATGTCAAATCCAGAGCCTCAAGAATGCAAAGCAAGTACTCAACTTTTTGAGCTATGGCCCTTTTTTTTCTTTTTTCTTTTCTTTTCTTTTTTTTTTTTTTTTTTTTTTTGGTTTTTCAAGACAAGGTTTCTCTGTAGCTTTGGAGCCAGTCCTGGAACTAGCTCTTGTAGACCAGGCTGGCCTCAAACTCACAAAGATCAGCCTGCCTCTGCCTCCCGAGTGCCACCACCCCCGGCACTGTGGCCATTTTTGATCTTTCTTTGAGATAGTACTTTGCTTTGTGGTCCAGGGTGGTCTCCAGTTCTCTATAATCCTCCTGCATCATCCCCTAAAGTTCTGGGGTTATGAGCATGAACTAGCTAAGGCAGCTAAGTTTTTTCTTATGTGCATTATCTCACTATTTCTATGACTCCATTTGTATTTATTTGCCTAAATATATTTGAGTCTCTACTCTCATCTTTGTCAAATTCCTCTTTTAAAAAGTACAATTTTAGCCGGGTGGTGGTGGCACACACCTTTAATCCCAGCACTCGGGAGGCAGAGGCAGGTGGATCTCTGTGAGTTCAAGGCCAGCCTGGTCTACAAGAGCTAGTTCCAGGATGGTCTTCAAAGCTACAGAGAAACCCTGTCTCGAAAAACCAAAAAAAAAGTACAATTTAAAAAAAATAGATGACTCAATGATTAAGAGAGCATACCACTTCTGTAGTAGACCCAAGATCTATTCCTAGCACCCATGTTGGTGGCTCAAAACTGCTTATAAATCCAGTTCCAGAGGATCTCACACTGATGGCACTTATATGCACAGACCCAGAGACCTATACTTATACACAAATTAAAAATAATAAATCTTGTCAGGAGGTGGTGGTGAACACTTTTAATCCCAGCACTCAGGAAGCAAGCAGACCTCAGCAAGTTCGAGGCCAGCCTAGAATACAAAGCAAGTTCCAGGACAGGCTCCAAAGCTACAGAGAAACCCTATCTCGAAATAACCAAAACAAACAAATACATCTTTTGGCTGGGCATGATTGGCACACACCTTTAATCCCAACACTCAGAAGGCAGAGGCAGGTGGATCTCTATGAGTTTGAGCAAGTCAAGCTTAGTCTACAAAGCAAGTTTCATGAAAGTCAGGGCTACACAGAGAAACCCTGTCTCAAAAAAACTAACAATAATAATAGTAAGTAAAAAAAAAAATTTAAAAGATTCTATCATTGTCCTTAGTAAAACTGTTCCCAATTTCAAGACTCTGAAACTACCTTTGTCTTTTTATTGTTGTTGTTTTTAAGGTTTTTCTGTATAAGAACCCTAGCTGTTCTGGAACTCACTTTGTAGAACAGGCTGACCTTGAACTGACAGGGATCTACCTGTCTCACTCCTCCAAAGTACTGGGATTAATGGTGTATACCAACACTCAGCTATCTTTCCCTTTTAATCTAAGCAAAACTAAGACATAACTCCTCAGCTTGACTCTACAAAATACATTCATTCCACTATAAATTAAACAAGATAATGAGGATTCAGTTAATACAGTTCTTGCCTAGCATGCACAGAGCCCTGGATTCTGTTCTCAGCAGCACATAAACCTTCAGCATATGAGGATAGATGAAAGAGGATCAGGAGTTCATGGTGAGTACAAGCAAGCCTACCAGATAGTTGCTGAGCTGAATCTCCAACTAAAAGTTACCAGGGCAACTAGCCTTGTCCTTTAAAATACTCACTCCACTATCCTCAATGAACTTTGAAGAGACGGACCAAGTTCAAGTACCCAATATCTAGCAATGTACTAAGCCAGGCGACAAATGGGAATGTCTCTGCCTACCTTGTTAGGGAATTGAATGAATGAACCTGCAAATCACCAAATGGAAGCTGGCAGACATTATTGAAAGCAATTCAGGGTATCACAGATCTTAGTAAAGAGTTGCACAATATTCTTATTTAAAAGTCACGTGATACAATGTCAAAACTGAGGTCAGTCCAGATCTAGAAAACTAAATACTTTATGTTTGGCCCTACTCAGGGAAGATACAAAACTCTTGAAAGACTCTGGGGCACCTCAGCATTACTGCCCCCCCACCCCGGGAACCAGGAACCTGATAATCATCCACACTTTCACTGGAGCTTTGGGTACTTTCCATCCCTTTGTAGTTTTTCCTCAATAGACCCAGGCCCTGGAACTGGGGCAAGATGACCTGCAAGTGTTTCTCCTTGCTCAACCAAGCCGTAGCATTGATCAATTATAGTTAGCTGACCATTAAATGAGCTAGTCACAGTAGTTGACAAATGACTCCCGGACTCCCCTTTTGATTCTGCGGTTTCTTCCTTTAAAAGTAGCCTGTAACAACCATTCAGTGTCCTCCTCCTGAGGCCCTGTTGCGGCAGTATATAAAAATTCCTCTTGCTTTTGCATCAACTGCGGTGTAAGAGTGGTCTCTTGAGGCGACCCCTCCTTGGTAAGTGGGCTTTAGGGCCCAACACTCTCATACCTAATTCAATGTGATAGTATATTTTTCTGTTAAAAAGGACCATCCTGACAGAGAAAACAGAACTCTTTCTTACCTTCAGAAACAAAGACCAAGTGACTAAAAAAAAAGAATATAAAATCATGCATTGTGAGAGTACATGTAATTATATCCATGTTATAGACAAAACAAAACAACAAAGGAAACAGATAGTGTTTTACCTATTTCTTGACTTGATTCAGGTATCTTTGTCCTTGGAGGGATACATTTTAACCAGTCTTCTTTTGTAGTTTTTATTCCTGAAACTGTTTAAATACTTGTTTTCAGATATATAATGTTTAGTCCTCCTTTTAGCATAATAAAAAAAAACCCACCCAAGATCTCAGATCCAAAAACCTAAGAAAAATGCCTAAGAAATGATCCTTTGGTTTTAGTTTTGTTTTGAGAAAGGATCCCATTATGTGGTTCTGGCTGGCTTGGAGCTTACTAGTAAAGTTACTAGTTACAAGCTTACTTGTAAACCAAGCTGGCCACAAATTCAGAAATCCACCTGCCTCTGCTTCCCAAGTCTTGAAATTAAAGGTGTGTGCCACCACATCTTGTTTTGAAATCTGCCATTTTAGACATTAAACAAAATTATTTTGTATTCTGTACCTATCACCTCACATAGATACACACACACACACACACACACACACACACACACACAGTTTATGCTATATAGCTTCATCACCCCAAAAGATATAATCAGAAGAGAAAAAAGAATCCGAGACAAAACTAAAACTTCAATTAAAATCCTACAGTTTTCCAATCTGAGTTTCACTGCACAGTGTATTAGCTGTAATATCTACAACTTCAAAACCTTCTCTTATGACCACAACTATTTATCCATTTTCTCCTTTAATTCTGCACTTCATGGAGATGCTACCTATGACTCCTAATTGCTGTTCTGGCTTTCTCACTGTTTAAGGTTTTTGAAATGATGTCTTATAGCCAGGGTTGGCCTAAAACTCCCTGGATTCTTCTGCCTCCAGCATTCCACATGTACCATTCTGTCAATCACCATTCAGAATGTGTGACTAATTTGAGATTAATTTGTTCCAAGCAATTACAGCTTCTACAAGATGTCTATTTCATCAGCAGATTAGATGTTACCATTTTAACTTTGGGGATAACATCTTCATCCTCAATTTCAAAGACCTGATATTTGGAACAAAGTTTCACATAGAGGCTGCTTTGAAATTACAAATATAGCCCAGCGGTGGTGGCGCACGCCTTTAATCCCAGCACTCGGGAGGCAGGGGCAGGCGGATCTCTGGGAGTTTGAGGCCCACCTGGTCTACAAGAACTAGTTCCAGGACAGGCTCCAAAGCTACAGAGAAACCCTGTCTTGAAAAACCAAAAAAAAAAAAAAAGACATTACCAATATAAAAAGAAACTAAAACCAAGACACTGGCTGTGACTGCAGTTCACTGGTAGAGTGCTGGTGGTCTGACCAACAATACCACAAAATCAAAACTTTTTGAAACAAATGTATACTTGATACTTTTCAAACTTTTACCACAAGAAATGCTTTTCACAGTGTAGTTTCTTAGGGACTTAATAAAATATTTGTGCTCAGGAAATGTTAGTTTGGAAAATTTGCCAGTACTAATTGACTATAATTTAAAATAAAGGGCAACAAACACAGAACAAATGCTGCTCAATGAACACTGACTCACCGTCACCCAACGCTAACCCATACCACTCACCCACTCCCAGGACTACACCTCTATGGTGCCTCCCACATAAAGCCACTGGTAGGACTGTTTTACAATTCTACTACTTAGAAGACGGGGACAAGAGGATTGGAGTTAAAAGGTCAACCTTGATGAAAAAGTAATTTATCGCCAGCCTGAACTGTGTGAAACTGTCTCCCCACATCCCCGCAAAAATGATTATACTGAACCTTGCACAGGTGCTTGCTCCTTCCCAGGTCCAGGCCTTGGATCATCTTGCATGTCAACAGAGCCTGTATTCTTCAATAGCACATCTGGACATAATTTAAACTCCAACATACTAGGCTTGTCTGTGTCATCTTTTGCCATGGATGTAGATACCCTACTCTTCTCTTTACTAAGCTTCTTGGAGGCACTGTCCAATTTGGTGAGACAAATGCTTTCCCGTTCCGTGCATTTAAATGCAACTCGATTCAGATACTGTTTCCTTTGTTCCTTTACCTGGAGAGGTATCTCGCTGGACTTATTACTCATACTGGTCAATCTTTCTAATTTGGTTTTATCAATACAGGCTTTGTCCAGCTGCTTCCTGTCAATTTTTCCAGTACTATTTCTTGACACATTGTACATCCTAGACTCCTCAGAATGGTGGAACTTGAGATTTTTGACATGGCTGGCAGAATTATGTTCTAGTTCTTTTGAGGTCTCTGCACTGACATCCTGCCCCTCAATTAATTTTCCCCAGCTGGGTGATGCAGACTGCTTACCGGACTTCATGTGTTCAGAGTCACACGGTACATTTTCTACACAGATGTTTTTGGAGGCATTACTCCCCATATGTTTGTCTTTCTGCCGTTGTAAATATTCTTGCACCGTTATAACTCTAGTACTCTTAGAAGAGCTGCCCTTTGAGTCTGACAACTCAGAATTTGGCACTGTCTTTTCTTTAACACTGACTCTTTCACTTGGTTCTGACAGAGCACTGCCTCCACCATTTTTGTTCTGCTCTTGTTTTTCATATTTCTTCTTTTTTATTTCCATATCTGGGATAAGTACATGGTCTGTTTTTCTTTTTTCAAAATACTTCAGTCGGGAGGCACCTGCTTTGAATTTTAATTTTTTCTTTTCTGGTGACACTGACTGCACCAAAAAGTTATTCCTCCTGCATGGATCTTTATTTAGCAGAAGTTCTACATGCGCTTTTACTGGACCAGAGTCTTGGGATAAGTGTTTTTTCTGTATGCTTTCCTGAGAAGCTTGTTTAGAAAATGTTGGCATATTTTTATCAGAGTTGGAAGTTGTCACATGAAATATTTCTGGGGTTGTTATTTTATTGCTTTTTAAGGGGTTTAGACTGTCACATTTAGACGACACATTTTTTATTTTTTGCTCCAATTTCAGTGAGCTATCCTCTTTTGTTTTAGATTTGTCTTTATCTTTCTTGTAACATTTCATTGAAGCATGATCAGTTAATTTCTTTTCCACCTTTGGTGAACTGTCATCTTTTGTCTTGGATGTTTTTATCTTTTCACCATGTATTTCAGAAAAATTGCCTTTGTCAGCTGCTTGGATCAGAGGAGTTTTTGGGTTATTGGAAATAGGATTGATTTCAAAAATAGTGATTCCACTATTGCAGGACTGCTCTCCTTGTTTGCAGCTGTTGACCTCCAAAGAACACTGGTCTTTCTCTTTCTCTTTTATGGATCTGCAACGACACTGTGGCACACCTTCATAAACCATTGAGAGCCAACCCAAAGCACAGCAATGGATTTTGTCTTTCTCCAGGTCCAACATTTCAGGGTCATGACTTTCTTCTCTGGGGACCTGTGAGTCACAAGGGCTCTTTACTTCTGCAATAACTTTTCTATCCTCAGGTACTGCCAATGTGTCTAAGTCACAGGGTTGATCTTCTTCAGGAAATAATTCTTTGATTTGTTCCGAGTTTAATACTGTAATTTTTATTTGGTCTGTGCTATCCACAGACATATTACCAGTTTTACGATCAGTTTGATTTTCTGAGACTTCATGTATCTTTTGTTGGCCCACAGAAACTTCATGTCTGCTAATAGTTTCAATGCCATAAGGGAACTCTTTTAGAAGTTCTGACAGCTGGTCATGTAAGTATGAGACAGGTTCATTTTCATCATTACCCTCATTTATTACAGTTAGATTGTGGCTTGATTTAATGCTGACCATATCAGTTTCCTGATGAGGATCCTGCTGAATAGCAGCTGGTGAACATACATCCTTAATTGTTCCTTTTACACCAGTAATCTCCTCATTGCTTTCCTCTAGAATTTCTTTGTTTGCTTCAACATACTCACTAGATGCTGGCTCTAAAGGCTGCAGTAGCTCTGGCTGCTCAGTGACTTCATGAGGAACATCTGTACACTGCACACACTTATCTTTCTGAAAATCAAAGTCTTTATTTTCAGTGGTATCATCTACTTGTTCTTCTTGCTGACTATTAATTACCTGCTGATTAGGTGAAGGTTTCTGGAGCTCATTTTTTACAGAGTTGAATATCTCTGCTATCTGGGAATTGTAAGATACATCACCTTCTGCAAGAGAACAGATACTTTCGATCTGTAACATGGGCCCACTCACAATGGTGCTGTCCTTAGGGTTAGGCAAAGCTTCAGTGCCCAGGGTAGAGTGTTTTCCCAGGCTGCTATCAGCTATGCCTAGATCACCCTGGGTTGGTTTGTGCTGCTTTTCCTTAAGTATAGGCAGGGAAAGCTCAGCTGATACAGTAGTATTTGTTACTCCTCCAATAGCATCAAAGGGCAAAGCAACAGCTACTGTTGTATTTTCTGCTTGCTGGTCTTGTAAGCTACAAACACTGCCTTCTTTAACAACTGGATACACAGTTTCTGGCACTTCAGGTGCTAACTCTTTCCCAGGTACCGTTTTGATATCTGAAAGAATTAAGGGTGAAACTACAGCAATCTGAAGCTCTGTTCCTTTTCCAACAGTTACATCTGGAGACTCGTAACTTTGTGTGAGAACTGACAAGACTGTTTGTGATGAACTGGACATTTTCTGAGAACTTCTAACACCTGAACAAAAATTCTTAACATGAACTTCATTTGTGGGATTTGAACTGCCAACTGCTGTTGTACTGGTTCTTGATGCATTACACTGTTTTTCTTCTAAAGGTTTTGGAACACTTTCTTCTGTGGTTTTTGGAGGTTGGTTTTTCCAAAGAGAAAGACATGTTGCTAGCAATTCCATGGAGTAGGGACTGCTACGTTTAGCAGACATTTCTTTTGTTGAAAATTCAGAATGCTGAGTTGGTTCGGTGTAATTAGTATTGGCTGTTTTACTACAACCAGCTGCCATCAAAAGATCTTTATTGATTTTAATTTTTCTTGCAAGTTCTGAAAACTTCTTTTTGATTTCTACTAGTGATTTAATATCCCTCACCAGCTTTTCTTTTGTGGCATTTGTGTCTAGTACTTGATTTGTACTTGGATTGCAGGGATACTTTCTTTCCTCTTGATTATTTTGAACAAGACTCTGAACACCATCCCCAGAAGAGCTAGCAGAGTCATTGTAAGGTTGTTTTGTATTTATTTTCAACTCACAGAATTTTCCAATAGTGCTGGGATTTTCATTAGTGTTCTGCCACTGCTGTTGAAAGCCTTTGTAAGTATCTTTCTTTTTTTCAGATGAGTGCATTTCTGAACTCTGAGGAATTTCCACAGACAAGTGTCTAGAAACAGGCTGAGAATTTTGCATGTTTTGGCTTCCATATCTACAGCTGTAAGGGGGGGGAGGAAGTCTTTTGCTGGTTTCTGCAGCATACTGATATGACACAGGTGCAGGATGCTTTGACTGTAAGGTCTGTGTAGAAGATGCAAGTTGATTATTTTTAACTTGCAATGACGTAGATGACACAAAGTTTTGTTTCTGAACAGAAGGGTCTGGCACAAAGTTTTGTGGTAAATAAGGATATTGCTTTGGAGGTGGCCTGTAATCTGGATAAGTAGGTTCACTGGATGTGCACTGTGTCCAGCCGACAAGCTGATCTGGTATCGAGTGGTTAAGCCCCTGATTTCCTTGATAATTTCCTTGGTAAGTTATAGGAACTCTTACAGAATTTGAAGGACTCATTTGTAGTTGCACAGAGTAGCTATCTGATGTGACAAGCTGACTCTGTGGTGCATGCATATAAGGCATATTAGTCCCTCCATCAGGTTTATGGGATATGGTTGCCTCTGTATGAGATGGTATAAAATTCCTCATTGTTGAGTTCATCCAGACATTTTGTACAACTCCTGAAGACACTGTTTGCAAATTGTGGTTTGGTTGTTGGGCTCCTTTTACATTTGTACTTGTGACTCTTTCTACTGAAGTCTGTGAAGCCACAATCGTCCTGTTATGCATATTAGAAACAGAGATCTGAGGAGTTATGTAACTCCTGATGTTCAGAAGTGGCTGTGAAACTGAATTTGAATTAGTGGGATACATGCATGGTTCTTGGTTTTGTGGGAGGCAGCTGAAAGAACTTTGAGAAGTTGTAGAAGGCAGTAAAAACTGCTGCAAAACAGACGACTGACTTTTAGAATATGGTGGGTTTGGGGCAGCATTCTCTGGTTTTGCATTCCAATTCATATTTGATCTGGCTTAGTAGTAGTGCTGTATAGTCTGTGGTTTTGAATGTCACACAAATCTGCAAGAGAAACAAATAAAGAGCTTTTATTAAAAACTTTTCTCCCCATCTCCTGACTTTTTTGAGACAGAGACTTTCTGGCCTAAATTTCCCTTTGTAGACAAGATTGCCAGATTGGTTTCAAACTTGTGGTAATCACTCAGCTTAGACAAATTTTTAAAAAACAATGGAAGCAAATTATGTCTATGGTAACTACAAAAGGACCTCACATTAATAAGTCATACACAGATAGGAGTAATAATGGAAGCTAAAACAATAATTTAGCCAATTGTCAAGATCAATGAAATGTGTAACAATTCACTCCACTCAAAGCAGCTGTCACCTGTTAAATTAAAATGGCACTTTATTGCTTTTATTTATTTTTTGAGGTGAGAATGATGGACTTACAGAGACTCAAAGATGCTAAACATTCACTCTACTCCTAAACTATAGACAGACAGACGGACAGACAGACACACACACACACACACACAGAGATAGATGGTGTGGGACAATGGTCTATATTCTGTCAATTATATTTTAAATAAACGCTGATTGGCCAGTTGTCAGGCAGGAAGCATAGGCAGGACAACCAGACAGGAAGTAGAGGTGGGTCAAGGAGAACAGGAGAATTCTGGGAAGAAGGAAGTCCTAGTCAGCAGTCCTGATCCAGCCACTGAGCAAGCAAGATGTGACTGCCTTGCCAAAAAAGGTACCAAGCCACGTGGCTAACATAGACAAGAATAATGGGCTAATATAAATTACAAGTATTAATAAGAAGCCTGAGCTAATGGGCCAATCAGTTTATAGTTAATGTAGACCTCTGTGTGCTTTCTTGGGACTAAATGGCTGAGGGACCTGGTGGAACAGAAACCCCGACAACAGATAGATAGATAGATAGATAGATAGATAGATAGATAGATAGATAGATAGATAGATAGATAGATGATAGATAGATAGATAGATAGATAGATAGATAGATAGATAGATAGATAGATAGATAGATAGATAGAGCAGGCAGGCAGAAAGACAGAGTCATAGCCTGTTCGTACTTATTGATACTTACTTTATTATAAGCTATCTATGCTAGTTGTAAAGCAAAGTTTACCAGGGAAATGTATATTCCCAACACATAATTCTATTGAAGTACACAATAGCATCTTGTCTTTTCATAAAATTTCTAAGCCTAAACATTCATTCATAAATTTCACACTCTACCCACAACTACTCAAGAGGCTAAACAAGACTGTGGAAAATATCTGGAAAATGAAGAGAGACCCTATCTGAAAAATGAAACAAAATCTAAAACATCTTTTAAGACAAATGCAATTGTAATAAACACAATATACTATTATTTCACTAAAAATGTATCTACCTACATAGGATTCAACTTTATGGCTATATCACTTGTGATGTACCAAGAACTTTATCTGAGCCAGGCCCAGTTGTACATGTCTATAATCCCAGAACTCAAAAAACTGAAGCAAGAAGACATCAAGTTCAAGTTCTAGCTAGGCTATAGAGTGAGTTCAAAGCCTACCTGGGCAGTTTCAGTGAATCCCATCTCAAAATAAAAAGCTAAAACTGTAAGGATCCAGATGGTCTACAGTTCCTTTCTCAAGCACAAATCTTGACTGAGGTGTAGCTACATGAGAAAGCTACATGCATGAGATAATGTCTAAGTCTAAAAAAGAATGTCCTCCAGCACACATAAGACCACAAGAACAAAAGAGGAACTCAGAGAATGGGACAAAGGCAACTTGCATTCAATTCTATCTTTAGTAAGTAGATAAACTGCTATAGAAACAGCTGTGGAAAAACGAAACTTATTCTTGAAGTCTAGCCAGAGTCTTAGTTCTATGTCTCTGTATACCACTGCCCTCCTTTCTAGGACCCTGTGTTGTCTATGGCTTTTATGTCATAAAAATTAAAAAAAAAAAGAAAATATTATTTGACCTTTGTCCCTGGTACAGAACATTACATAATTTGCAGCTCCTTGAGTGACAGGAGCATCTTTTACTTTCTTTTGTTCACACTGAGTACATACTACTGAGATAAGAGGAAGAACTCAGTGCAGTCTCAGGAAGCACTCAACACCAGTAGTACAGAACTTTCAACCCCACCCATAGCTTTAGAAAGCAGGAAGAACCAGAGTTTAACACTGCAAATGACAGTATTGAGTGAGATTTGATACAAGGTAGTGCTCAGAGTACTCTGCTTAGAGATGGAAACTCCACCCACCCCTTAAAAAAAGCTGACCCTATCCATTACATCCTTAGGGTTTTACTGAGTATACCAAGAAGGGATAGCTACAAGCCACCCCTTAAATTTGTAATCAGTCGCCAGAAGTGCTGGGACGGTCTTGTGAAACTGAGTCCTTAAATTAGAATTTGATGATACAGGACTGAATGGGAGAACAAGACAACCAGAAGGCATGTGCACAAAACTAGAGAATAAGTTGACAGGGAGAAAAGTCCCTGCTGTCACAAGTGTTGTTTGAATGTAGAAATCAAGTGGATTATGGGGAAGACACACTAGAGTTGCTGGCACACCAAAGTACTTTGCAAGGAACAGGTGGCCATGAAGATAAACTTTGGGAGAAGTTTAATTCTGGACCTCCAAGCTGCAGAGATGATAACACTGGCTGAGCATTGTCACTATGGCCTTCAGTATAGTACAAAGTGTACCAGGATTTCACTACAGCGCCAATTCTGGACAGAGGTCCCCAAATCCTTATTTAACCTTAAACTTGTAGTGATCCTCCTGCGTCTCTACTTCAAGTGCTGTAATTACAAAGCATGTTCAACCATGACCAACTAAAAACACAGCCATACAAGTTGGTAACCCCATATTGGAGGTTGGAGGGTGAGACCATTGGATCTGGGAATTCTATGGTCAGCTAACCTACCTGAAATGGCCACACCTGGCTTTTACATGGGTGCTGGGGATTTAAACTCAGATCCTCTTGATTATATTGCAAGCATTCTAACACACTATATATTTTAGATATTCCATGATAGCAAGTAGTGATTTGGATGAGAATGGTCCACACAGGCTCACATATTTGAGTGCTTGGTCCCCTCCTGGAGGAACTGTTTGGAAAGGGTTATGAAATGTGGCCTTGCAGGAGGAAGTTCGCCACTGGGAGTGTTAATGGAAGTGGCTTTCTGGTTTCAGAAGCCCACAATCTTCCCAGCCAGCTCTCTGCCTCGTGTTTGTTGATCAAGATATAAGCTCTCAGCTCCTGCTCCAGCACCAAGTCTGCCCGCCTACTGTCATGCTCCCTGCTCCAGCACCAGGTCTGCCCGCCTGCTGTCACGCTCCCTGCCATGATGGTCATGACTCATCCAATGAAATTGTAAGTTCTCAATAAACTGTTTCTTCTTCAAGAAGTCTTGATCATGGTGTTTGCAACAGCAACAGAAAAGTAAGACAGAGCACAGATGGGTTTTTAAGTCAAAACACTGGGCTTTCTTAAACTGGATCTACTGTATATTTTACATGTTCAGGGACTTTGTATAATTTGATATTCTCAATGTACAATAGCTAAAGGTCAAGTGAGGCCCTTCTACCTGTTTAAATATTAATCACTATGAGGGAGACTTTGTTTTTGTAATTTTTTAAAATTTTCTTTAAAAATTCTAAAAGGTTAAGTTTATCAAGTATTATTATACTTAAGTTACTCCACTAGGCTATACCCAAATCAGAACTAAGCTAGGCACAGTGGAGCTGCCTGAATTCATAGCACCTAGAAGTGAGGCTATGGCAAAATCATTATAAATTCCAGGCCAATGTGGGCTACACAGCAAGGCCCTGTCTCATAAAACAGACAAGAGCTAGGGAGATGGCTTAGTGAGTGTTAGAGTTACTTATACTTGTCAGCTTGTCTCAATGATGAATTGTCTAAATTAGGATGGCCTGTGAATATATTAATGGGAAATTGTTTCGATTATATTAATTGTTATGGTGAAGAGTCAGTACACTGTGTGTAGCACCATTTCCTGGGTTTGGGTCCTGGACAATATAAAAGGGACAAGCTGAATGTAGTACTTCTCTACTCACAACTGCTTCAAGTTCCTGCCTTGACTCCCTGCAATGGGGGACTATAATCTGGAATTGTTAATCAAGTTAACTTTTTCCCTTAAAGTTTCTTTTGTCAAAGTACCACAATAACATGACAGAAATTAAGGCAGTGGACAGAGTGCTTGTCATGCCAAGTGTGGAGACTAGCTCCTATGTAAAGACCAGCATAGTAGCATACACCTGTAATCCCACCTCCCCTATGATAAGAATCCTCTGAATCTTAATGGTTCAAAGCAGCACACAAGAGACCCACCTCAAGCAAGGTAGAAGGCAGATCCCCCAAATGTGACCTCCACACTCATCCACACACAAAAGCAAACAAAATACAGAATCTTATCTATAAGACTTCCTCTTACTTTCTGCCCTTCACAGTTTGTGGGGGCCACTCTGCTGTGGAAATGACTTTTCAGTTTGTAGGAGAATAACAGTGTACGATTTATCTTGCTGTATCTGACTGATTTTACTTAAGATAAACCTCCTGTTCCATATGTGCTAATAAAATGATAGAATTACCTTTTCTTATAACTAAACAATATTCCATTGTGTACATATCGTATATATTCAGTTTTCATTTTAATTTATTTAAAAAACTATCTTCTCATTTTACTTGCCAAATCTCTTCTTCCCTTCCTTCTGCTCCCTCCTATATCCTATATATTCCTATCTACTCATCATTGGACTTCTTGGTTGTTTTTTTTTTTTAATGAATTAAAAGACTACTTTTTGTTTGTTTTCGAAACAGCGTTTCTCTTAATTAATTAACAGTCCTAGCTGTCCTGGAACTAGCTCTTGTAGACCAGGCTGGCCTCAAACTCGGAGATCCACCTGCCTCTGCCTCTTGAGTGCTGGGATTAAAGTGTGCGCTGCCACCACCTAGCTAAAAGACTACATTCTTATATCTAGCTGTTGGGAATTTTCTTACAAACATTCTTCCTAACTGGCTATAAGTAAATAAGCAAAACTTAAATTTAATCTCTAGACGGACAGTATTTCTGTTTCCAATTTTCTGTTAAAAAAAATTCCTTGTTTATTTGTGGTTTTCCTTTCAATGATTTAAAGATATTAAATAGAAAACTCTAAAAGTAAGTAAGATTTTTGTGTATTAGTATGCACTGTTCTGAGTAGCACCACATGATGAAAGTTCACATCACTCTCCCCAGGACATTATTTCCCTTGTCCGGTGGATACATGTATCTACTGTTCACAACACCCACCTGCTACTCTTGCTGTCTTGGTTATCTAGGACTGTAATGAATGTTGTGTTCAAACAACTGGGTTTATTTAGTAATGCCCCCACAAAAGCATGAGAGTGGCAATGATGGCGATTCAAACATGCCACCACCCCAAAAAAGCTGTGAACCACTTCTGTAAGTAGGAGGTAACTCTACCCTTCTGTATATGTAAGAAAAACCATGAGAGCAGTACTTAGCTCAGGGACATGAACGCTGCAGTATGTAGCTCAGCTGCATGAAGCCCTTGTTCTATATCCCCAACATCATATAATTTAGGCATAATGACACAAGCCAGTAATCCCAACAGAAGGATCAAAGAATCAAAAGCTTTCCTTCCCTATTTATCAAGCTTGAGGCCAGCCTTGAAACCTTAAGATCCTATATCCAAAACAAAAATAAAAACAAAAAAAAATGCACACTTATAACCAGGTATAATACTTAGGAGTTAAAAGGCTGAAGTAAGAGCACCACTTAAACCTCAGTGTTGAGACCAGCCTGGCAATACAGTGTGACACTATGCAGATAAAACCAAACTTAAACGGAGAAGTGGACAAAATCTACCATTTAGTTTTCCATGGAGACTGGATCTTATATGGAATTACCATCGTTAGTATTTCTTATGCTGAGAAGATGCTCACGAGAGGGGGAGGGCATAGGAAGTTATAATAGCAGGTGAGTTAAAGGAGGGTAAAGAGAGAAAGAAGTGACTAGGTGAAGATTTTTCACTTGAAAATTTTATAAAGCTCTTACTAAGGTGTTCTGATGGTTAGTTTTAACAATTAACTTGATACAGCCTAGAAGGCATCACCTGAATGAGTGAGATAAGGAATATCTAGATCAAGTTGACCTATGGTGATGGCCCTGGGGGATTATCTTGATTATGCTGATTAAAGGTGGGTTTGAGTTCCACACTGCCTAAGAAAGCAAACTAAGCAGGGTGGTGTTGCTCACCTTTAATCCCAGCACTCAGGAGGCAGAGGGAGAGGCAGATGGATCTCTGCAAATCTGAAGCCAGCCTAGCTACAGAACGAGTTCCAGGACAGCCAGGAATACACAGAGAAACCCTTTCTCAAAAAATTATTAAAAAAAATTTTTTTTAAAGGGAATGGAAATGAAAGTGTTAAAAATACTTATGTTCAATTCCTTAGATAGGCCTTCACCTTTTGCACCCAAGCCCCCCCCCCCTTGGCAGAACAGGATGGAGTTGTAAATAACTTTTAACAGGCAAGATGAAGCCTCATTTTGGTAAACAGGATAAGGTCGTAAATAACTCCAATTAACTGCTTATCTAAATAAGACTGGCCAAGCCATAAAGTCCAGGTGGACCCAATGATATCCTGTGAGAGCATCTAGGGGTCTCCTTTCCCGGGGATCAAAGGAGCTTGGACTGGCTAAATTCCAAATGACCTTGATATATAGCAGTTGCTTATAGCCAATCACTATTTGCCCCACCACCACTATACTATGCTTGTGATCTTTTCCTATAAATATCGTTTATAATTGTTGTTTGGGGGCTCTCTGCTCAGTCCCGAGTTACTGGAGAGTGGGAGCCCGTTTGCAAACGTTGAATTAAACCTCTTGCTTTTGCAACAATTGGTGTGGTTCTTGGTGGTCTGGTGTAGGAATTCCTTCTGTATTTAGAGACTGCCTTGGCCCTTTGATAGGGCAGCCCTTAGGTGGGCGGAGTAGACAGAACAGAATGCTGGGGAGAAAGGAAGTGTGGCAGACGCCATGTTTTCTCCGGCCCAAGATGGACACTGGTTAGACTCATACCAGTAAGCCACATCCTCGTGGTGATACACAGATTACTAGATATGGATTAGTTTAAGATGTAAGAGTTAGCCAAGAAGAGTCTAGAGCTAATGGGCCAGGCAGTCATTTAATTAATAGAGTTTCTGTGTAATTATTTCGGGTATAAGCTAACCAGGCACCAGGAATGCAGCCCTCTCCTCCTTGCAACAGTGGTCTCTGGGGTGCACGCCCGGGAGGTTAGCACCCCAGAATCAGGATCTAACAAAAGTAAACTGAGCAGAGGCATGCATGTACTCATTCTCTGCTCTTGGCTGTAGATAGGACCAGCTGCTTCAAATTCCTGCTTCTTCCCCACAGTAGCCTGGAATTGTGAGCCTTATAAGTTCTCTCCCCCTTAAAATTCCTTTCATTGAGTTGTTTTATTGTGGAGATGTGACTGCCACTCCTAACCTGATAACACTGTGTTTTTGCCTGCCCAGAAATGAACTGCTCTACCCCAGTCATTAGAGTGATAATTTACACAGGTCCCCTGTGATGACTAAAGAAACCTAATATGGAGCCAGGCATCCCTAAAGGCTGTTGACCTTTTGCTCTGGAATGTCTGGGAGATCCTGGTGACCTGCAGGTGAGGTAAGAATAGGATAATGGCTGTGAGGTATTGACAGCTAACTGCCTTTGCTTACGTAGAACCTGATTTTAATATGGGAAAGGGATAAAATAGTCTTTTATTACTATATAGCAGGGAAGTAAAAAACAACTGAGGAATTAAAACAGTTTTCAGCCCAGCTCTGGCGTTCACGGGTAGCTGTGATACCATGTCTGCCTTTAAAAATCTCACTTCACACCACCACCAAATAGCATGCTCCCTTCTGCCAGCAGTAAGAATAAATTCATTTAGTCTAAACTGGATTGAGTCTAGAAAGAATAAATTCCTTTAATCTAAATTTGGATTAAAGTCTAAGTATTTGGTCTTCCCAATGGATTTGAATGCCACATTATCACAGCAACAAGAAGAAAACTAGGGAAGGTACTACTAACAGTCACATGAAAGGCATAAAAGTTCTAACTATAAGACCCTCATCCCTTATTCTCAAAGGAACAAGAAGGAATTTCCTAGCAGAGTGTTTTAAAATCAAAAACCCCAGACTAGCTTCATGTTTTCAGAATTGATAGTGGCCTCCTCTTAAGTAACCTTTCTCTAAAGATAAAACAAGTTGACAAAACAGGGTAAGAGTAAAGACCTTGCAGCTGTGCTAACCCCCCCCCCCACTGCCCTGAAGGGCTTATCAGTTTTGCCTTTAAAAAGCTAACCCCACAAAGGGACTGGAGCTCCCTGTGTTGGAGACAAGTTCCGAGCTAGATCATATTACGCTAACAATAAGCCTTGCTATTGCAGTCTAGACTTCTCCAGTTTCTGGTGGTCTCCCTGGGGGTCGTAATCTGGGCACAACATTAACCTGGGGAGCCCAAACTATGCATGAGACACTGTCCAGCAGACATCAATGTTTGCTGAGTGAATATTAATCGGAAATCTCTGAACACCAAGGAAAACCATTTTTAAGCCGGGCAGTGGTGGCACACGCCTTTAATCCCAGCACTCGGGAGGCAGAGGCAGGCAGAACTCTGTGAGTTCGAGGCCAGCCTGGTCTACAAGAGCTAGTTTCAGGACAAGCTCCAAAGCTACAGAGAAACCCGGTCTCAAAAAAAAAGAAAAAATATTTTTAAAAAAAGGAAAATGAAGATTCAGAGAAAGTATCCATTTTTATGCTTAGATTTAAAGAATGAACAACAGCTCTTTAGATATGTGGACAAGAGGACTGGAAATAGTTCAGCAGTTATGAGCACTAGATGCTCTTCCAGAGTACCCAACTCACAACCATCTGTACCTCCAGTCCCAAGAGATCTGTGTGCACTCTTCTAGCCTCTGAGAGCACCAGGCACACACATGATGCACAGACATACATGTGAACAAAACACTCAAATACATGAGTAAATTAACTTTATTTTTAAAATGATGAAATTAAAGAGGTAGTATCTATGGATATATGGAAAAATTCAGCAAAGCCTGTCCAGCTAACTTCTACTTGGCCTCCTGTGGCATTATTTCCTCTTGGGTTTGGGGCAGGAAACCCTATGTGAAGGCTGACAATCTACTGTCCTAATATATAGGTCAGAGCAACTCCTTATGGCCTGTTCTTACAAAGAAGTAGAGGGTAAGACTGAATGGTATTTCCAAGTTCTGTGGCTGGCTTCATGGAAGAGGGATTGAGAGACAGGAAGAAAGAAAAGTGGAGACTCACATGAGGTCCTTTGTCTCTTTTTGTTCAATGGACTCAGGAGGCCAAGGAGCTTTAAGTCCTGAGTCACCAAGAATATTGACAGTATAACATATCACAGGTATTCAAATTGTCAGTGATTCTGTTTTTACTCCTTATCTGGGTCTCTGTCGAAAGCCACATATTGGGGGTGACTTCTGTAGCAGTCCAACCACTACGGGTTTATACATTCCAGGATAGGGGCATGTGGATTAGAAACATTAGGTAGGAGGAACAGAGATATGAAAGAAATACAGAGACACAGGATAGTACCAAGAAGGCAACTAGGTGTACACTCAGTACTGAGTCTGCCAGTGTTTAATTTTTCATTTTTTTTATACACCAATACAAAGGGCAAGGGAGGCAAAAGACTGCTTCAACATGACACAAAGGACAACCAGGACAGTTACTTGCTTTAATACTTGAGACATCAAGCCATTATTTTCTGAGTAAAACATTTGGTGTTTTAGGCAGGATAAGCTACTAATATACCCTAGACCAAGTATCCTTAGGCAGTCACTCCATTTGCGAAACCTTCTATTTTAACATGAAGGAGCAGGAATAGGCTTGAATTCTCTGATGTTTGGTCAGGGAGGGGCGGATCCACTTCTGAAAGACCCTCAGATTGGTCTTACCACCGAGGAGCCCCCAGACTCAATAACCAGACCGTCGGATGCAAAAGCACGAGGTTTATTCCACGATTGCACAACCGGGTGCACAGCCCAAGCTAGCTGAGCACCCCAAGCATCCAAGTAAGCAAGCTTTTATAGGCAAAACCCACAAGTTTTACATGAATTATAATATGGGGTATGGATACAATTGGGATTGGTCCAGACATTCAAACCGGAATTCAACCTGGAACGAAATTTGCATAGTTCGGCCTATTCCCAGAAAAACCCGCAAGTACGTGACATCCTGCCTGTCCCGGCTGTGACTCAGTTTGCAGTCTGGTAATCATTTGCTGGACCAGTTCTGATAACCATCTGCCCAGGGGGAGGAAGTCTGCAACAGGTTCTGATAATCACTAGTCTTCCTGCCCAGCAGGGGAGGAAGAATCCCCTGAGGTGCAGGGCAACGGTCAAACTTGTTTGTCACATTTTGTAGTTTTCCATTACTCAATTTTACTTAGTTAGTTCCTTCTTATGCAGAATTGGTTGGGGTCTTTCACTTCTATGGGCCACCTTAATGTCCAAAACACCAACTAACCACACCCTAGGTCAGGATTTCTTGTTCGTAGCCACACCTGTTGTAAACAATTTTGAAAGAGTAAAAATAAGCTCAAACTCTCTGACCTCCAGTCAAGATGGGAGAGGCTCTGTGGGCCATCACAGGTCCCCAGCACAAATCCTGAATTCCTAACAGTGGCATTCAGTGGCCCTTGCACATGCTCCCTTAACTCCTACCCCAGAACACCAACCTTTTCCTGCACATACAATTTTTTTGACTTGCCAGTCTCTGTTCCTTAACAAGCATACACATTACAAAAAGTAAAGTTTGTACAAACAGTTCAATGATGCGGTTAAAATGAAAGCCAGTATTTCTATCAACACTCTAATTTGCAATAAAAGCACCAGAAAAATACAGAATTTCCAATAAAAATCAACAAAATTACAAATGCCAACAATTCAAGGTAATGAAATTTTTCAGAAATTCCTAAAGTATTATGATTTAGTCAATCTATAGCATCTCTGGCCTTCTATGTCCTTCAACACAAAAGAAAGTCAGTCTAAATATAAGCTTCCTCTGATAATATTGTATAATCAATTTTCCTGAATGTTACATTATAACTCTCATCTATAATAAAAAAGTTAACCTTTCAGAATTGTATATGTACTAACAACTATAGGTGGACAGAGGCTGTAGAGGGTCATAGCTGAGGTCAGCTTTGTCTGTGCATTAAGATCCTGTCAAGAAAAGCAATCGTACAAAGGAACAATAGAGAATATTGATGAGCAGTTAAGCTACATCACCTTACTTAACATATTAACAAAGTGAGCAGTTTCCACTGGCAGGGGCACATGGTTAATGTGGCTGGATCGTGTCTCTGCATTAACTTGGTCATAATCAGACAACAAAACACAATCATATACAACTTGCAAATTCAACCAAAGATTAAAAGCAAGAGAAAGTGTGTTGGTACTGATTCCATCAGGTTTCTAGTCCCTGAATACTACAGTACAACAGTCTACACTGCACTTACTTTATATTAGGCATTTGAAATAATTTAGAAATGACGTGAGGTACACAGGCGGATATGCAGAACTTATACACAAAAAACAAATATAACCATGTTCGGGTTTCAGTACCTCAAGGAGTCTTAGACCCAGAGCTGAGAATGGAGCACCTCAATGGTAGAACACAAAAGACATGGTTTCACAACAGTCCAGGGAAAAGGGGTAAGAACTGATCAGTCAAAACATAGGCTACTAAAAAGCCAACTTGGAGTTGGCCCATTCTTATACCTGGGATGAAGGAGAGAAGTATAGAGTCCTGTCAACAGGAAAAGAACAATCTGTGGCTGTCTCTCCAAGTCTTATTCTAGAGGTTCTAAAAGATTTCAGTGCCCTAACAATCCCCACAAGATAGGCAAGAATTTGACCTAAGTTGGGATGATCATCAATAAGAGCAAATCATCATATTATGGCAACTGTTATCTCACACAAAAATTTTTTAATGAATCCAACTACAATATAAATTCCATTCAGAAGCATGGGCCACTCAATCAGATAACTTAAGGTCACAGACATCTCAGTTGACAGACCATATGTGTACCCAGGTATGTAGTTTTACTCAATGTTGTACCCACTGTGGCTGTATTACTGCCCAGCTTATTGTCTTAGTATTTATCCCAAGGAATATGATCCCCTAGAAAAGTGAAGATCTTTTAAAAAGATATCTGTATCTATGCAATTTTTGTCCAGGTACGCTCAGTTAAGAGGAAGGTGTGAAATCCCAGGCAATTAGAGTTGCAGGAGCTTGCAAAGCTGTCCAGTATGGAGCTGGGAACTAAACTCAAATCTTTAGAAGAGCAACAACTCCCTTAATTGCTGAGCCATCTCTCTAGTCCTGGAAACTTTTTTCTTCTGAGAGATGGTCTCATTCTGTAGCTGAGTCTGGCCTCAAACTCAGAGAAATCCTGTTCAAGTGCTGTAATCCTCCCTAGAGGGCTGAAACTAGAGACATACACCACCACGCCTGGTGGTCTTTTTTTTTTTTTTTTTTTTTTTTTTTTTTTACGACAGGGTTTCTCTGTAGCTTTGGAGCCTGTCCTGGAACTAGCACTTGTAGACCAGGCTAAACTCGAACTCAGAGATCCTCCTGCCTCTGCCTCCCAAGTGCTGGGATTTGTGGAGGGCTAGCTTTGAACTGCATAGAAACTCTGCAGAGGTGACCTGAGGTGGCATTCTCACTGACAGGCTAGGCAAACCAAGTCAGGAGGAGGCAAACCTCTTCCATCAGTAGAATGCCTTGCCAATGGTCAGTCCTTGAGAACACAGATGCACACTGTAGTTCAAAGGTTGTGGTTTGTCTTCTGATGAGGTGTTTTAACATTTCTATAACAGCAAAAGTTATTCCCATAACACCAGGCTTTTTGTTTAGATTAACTAGGGCACGAAGCGCTTGAAATTATTTGCAACACAGTTATTAGTTTTAAGAAAAACTATAAACATTCTAAATATTTAATTATGTTGTGCTAATTCTGATTGATTTCTCCATTAATAAGGCTAGTGATTCTTCACTGAAGAATAGTTATGTTAATTATGTGATCATGTTCCTTTTTTAAAATATTTATTATGTATACAATATTCTGTCGGCGTGTATGCCTGAAGGCCAGAAGAAGGCACCAGACCTCATTAAGACCTCATTACAGATGGTTGTAAGCCACCATGTGGTTGCTGGGAATTGAACTCAGGACCTTTGGAAGAGCAGGCAATGCTCTTAACCTCTGAGCCATCTCTCCAGCCAGCGATCATGTTCTTTAAAGGTAAAAATAAGACTGAGATCCTAAATACAAGTTAATAATCAATCATCATAGTACAAGCAATCCTCTGAGTTACAGGGTTCTATATGATTGGCCTCCTATAAAGCTCTTAGCTATTCAGACTTACATAGAAAAGTCCAAACATGTTCTTAAAAACTTCAACATCACTGGGCGGTAGTGGCGCATGCCTTTAATCCCAGCACTCGGGAGGCAGAGGCAGGTGGATCTCTGTGAGTTCGAGACCAGCCTGGTCTACAAGAGCCAGATCCAGGACAGGCTCCAAAGCTATAGAGAAACCCTGTCTCAAAAACCAAAAAAAAAAAAAAAAAAAAAAAAAAGCCACTCCAACATCACATCTATGGTCGGCAAAAGAAAACTGAAGTCTAACTGCTCATAGGACAAAATGCTTGTTGAGTCTATATTAATTCTGAGGGTTGAAAAAACAAAAGACTGGGAACATCAATATAGGTTGTAAGGATTTGAAGGCATAAAACTTGGAGATTATATGGGTCTGAGAAGATAGTCTAAAAATATAGATAAAATTTATAAGAAATAGTGGCTTTAGATGTATATAAAAATTTACAAGATTTCTTTCCCCTTTCATATTATTATACTAGGATTTCAAAAGTTCAGAATTTAACATTAATAGAATTCTGACAAGCTAATAGAGCAATCATTGCTTACTATTTGGGTCACAAACTCAAGATTCTAAATTTGTTTTTGGTTGTCTTCTGAATATAGGCCTATATGCTATTTAATCCAAATCATAGTTTTTGTTAAGACTCAAGGATGAGTCTACTTCTGTTGTTTCACAGATACCTCTTACCTCCTTTTTCTACAATATGGATTTCAGTATAACAATAATGCTGATATATCTGAAACTTTTATGTCCTTTTATAAAATGGAGATTCATACAAAAAATTTAACAAATTATATACCTTAAATCCACTTCTCACAAGTCAAAATGATTACAGTACTTTTCTCTCTCCTAGTTAGGACTCTTCCCCTTCCTTAATTATTGAGAATGAGTAAACAAGTTTCAAATGAGTCCATAAATTTAATTTCTGTTCCCAGTTTGTATCTGTTTTACCAGGTTTCCACTTGGCTGACAAACACATCCAAGCATCAATTGCTGATAACAAACTGCTCCAAATGATTTGAGTCCTGAACTTGCTGAAACCTGATATGGACCAATCCAGCCAATGTGACTGCTGTCTTTTCAGCTTGTCAATGAACCAGATCCTTCTTAAGTTCCCTCACTGCTTTTGACTAACTTTCTAGCCTTCCAGGACCCCGAGAACAACATCCTAAGGTCAGCAGGAATTACAGAAATGAATACATCATCCCTGCCACCCCCCGCCCCCAGAATGTTAGATAAAAAGGAAATTTCTCTGTCGGTCATCACAGGAATTTTGGTCATTAATGCCTTCAATAAATAATAATTCCTATCTGGGTATCATTAAAAGAATGTTACTGAAATCTCAATATCAGCCTCTGGAATAAATTCATCTCAAGGATTTGAGATGATGTACTAAACAGGGGCAAGGAATTTTTTAAAGAACAGCAATTTGTCATTAATAACCTTATAGCTGAACAACCCATTTCACGAGCTCAAACTGTCTTTACTGATGGTTCTAGAACTTGTGCCGCTTATTGGACTGAATCAGTTTTGGTCACGATTATCTCCTTATTCCTCAGCGCAACAGAATAAGTTATGGGCACTCATTCAGGCATTGCAGGATTTTCCTACTGAGGCCCTTAATAGAGTGGCTGATTCCAAATATGTTGGGGTTATAAAGACCATTTACACTGCTTCAATTCATGTTAATAATTCTATTATACAAGGTTTATTCTTAACATTACAAAAGCTATTGCAAAAATAAAATCATGTAGTATTTATTGTGCATATACGATCACATACCAAATTACCTGGATATCTAACAAAGGGGAATAATCTAGCTGATGCTCTTGTAAACTGTGCTTCAGCTGAGGATGAGCTTAATCCAATGCTCCTCATTTAAATGTTCAATACAAAATTCCTTACAGACAAGCTAACTGTATTATTCTTAATTGTCCTATCTGTCATCCCTTGCATTTGAGACAAAATATCCCTAGTACCAATCCTTGGGTGTTGGATTCCAACCATATGTGACAGATGGATGTAACTCATATACCACAATTTGGCCGGTTATCTTATGTTCATGTGACCATAGATACATTCTCCCCCATGAGAAGAGACATCTGGGGAGACAACTAATTATGTCATCACCCATTTTTTGAAGCTTTTGCAGTACTGGGGATGCCAACCATAATAAAGACAGACAAAGGGCTTGCATACTCCTCTACAAAATTACCATGATTTTGTGATCAATATATTAAACATGTGACTGGAATAGAATACAACCCCCAAGGTCAAGCCATTGTAGAAGGAGCCCACACTACATTAAAGCAACAAATTAAAAAAACTTATTAGGAGAAAAATGCAAGACTTGGGTATGAAAGACATTTGGGCTTTACAGAATAATCCTGGAGCTATTATGCATCAGGCTTTGTTTAGTTTAAACTTTTTAAAATTTACCACAGGGACATTCTAACTAGAGCTGAGCATTTTATGTCTGAAAAGTCTCAGGCTTTGGAGCCAGCTTCTTTTAAGAAAATTTGGGTGAAAACGGCTGTTAATGGTGAATGGGTTCCAGCACAGTTGTTGGTAGATGGAAGGGGGTATGGTCTTGTATCTTTTCAGGATGGCCACCAGCAGTGGATTCCAAGCCGCTGGATCAAGGCCTGAAGGACCGATTAAAACGGCTGTGCAGAGAAGAATGGCATCGAGGGGGCACGAGGACAATCTTGAGGTGCCGGTGGCAGTAATGGCCCAGTTATCATTGGCCAGAAAACATCCTCATAGGCATGTTAAAGCTCCTGTGCCTACCTGGGGGCAAATTAAGTCTCTCACTGATAATGATCAAGCTGTTCTGCAGAGGTGTGATAAATCTGTTACAGCCGAAAATCTTTCCCTGACCATGTGTGCTTTACTGTCGGTAACTTCTGCAGAAGCCCTAAGTTATTCATACTGGGCATACATTCCAAATCCCCCATAAGCCTGTGATGTGGGGAGCATCATCTCTCAGCGTATACCACCCCACAGGTGTTATCTCCTCCTTGGGATAACTTAACAGCTAACAATTTTGCAGATGGGTCTAAATTTAATTTTACATATTCTGGCTCGGGACACCCTATATGCTTAGGGCCTCCTTGCTTATCTATGGCTTATCAACATTGGCTTTTGCCTGGTATTAATGTTACCAGATCACGAATTCAGTTACAGAAGTTGTCTGCCTACTCTTTTAACCAAACATGGCAGAATGTTACCTATGAATCATATATTAATTTCCTGTATGCGCAGATTTCACTTATATTTCTTTGCAATATAAACCCTTTATTTGGAATGATTGTTTAAGTAAATTTGGAAAAATTATTAATAACACTTGGATAAATTGGGGCCCATATGGGATGTTTATTAATACATGTTCTGAATGGGATAGTACTGCCTATGATCTGTTTAATGTCACTAGAATGGCTCCAGCTACAAGGAACGAGACAGTTATCGGTCCTCAGGTTATGGCCTGGGGAAATGGAGGGTTAAGTGGACCTCGGATGGATACTCTACAATTTCCCGATGCTGTTCAGATGCATATTTGGAAGCTGGTTGCTACCTTAAAGACTGTACTTCTATAATGGATCATTTTTCGGAACTGTTCCCAGTGCTTCTGTGTATAATTTCACTATGTATAAAAGCTGGAATGTTAGTTTGTGTTCCTTTACCTTATTTACTGTTAATTGGGAATTTTGTTTTTTCTGGAAATATTTCTTGTGTCAATTGTACCTTATACACTTGCTTAAATAATTCTATTCTTTTAAATGGTCAGTCCATCGAGATTGTGAAACAGTGACCCTACATCTGGTTACCTGTAAAGTTAAACAGTAGAATTTTTTTAAGAAATTGCTTGCTCATAGTAAACAATTTATTGGAACAGTTGTTGCTGTATTATTAAGTCTAATTTCAGTTGTGACGCTAGCCACAGTATCTGGAATAGCCTTGCACAATTCATTGCAGACTAAACATTATGTTGAGGCTTGGCATAAAGATTCTCATGAACTTTGGTCCCAGCAAGCTGGAATTGATGCCAGATTACAGAATGAAGTTGATGCTTTAGCAGACGGTATCCTGGTTGGGAGAAAAGGTGATGATGTTAAAAAATGAACAAAGATTATGTTGTGATTGGAATTCCACTACTTTTTGTGTTACTGATTTAGCTTTTAATGAATCTGAATTAGCCTCAGAGAAAATGCGAAATTATTTTTTGGGCAACGAATCTGTAAGACTGGAAATTGAAAAATTGCATTTTAATATTGAATCTACATTTGCACAGAGGTTTGCAGAGATGACAGATGCTGACACTGCTCTAGATCCTAAGGCTTGGGTACAAAGTTTGTCCCACACCGCTGGCAGTGTGGGGATAGTAGTTATTGTTATAGGTTTGCTTATGCTACTGTTTTATTTACTGCTTATTAAGCCTCATCAGTGGATGAGAGAATTGCTGTTAAATATGTGGATTAACAAACTAACTCATTATAAAAAGAAAAAGGAAGAAGATGTGGAGGGCTAGCTTTGAACGGCACAGAAACTCTGTGCAGGAACGACCTGAGGTAGCATTCTTACTGACAGGCTTGGCAAACCAAGTCAGGAGGAAGCAAACCTCTCCCATCAGTAGAATGCCTTGACAATAGTCAGTCCTTGCGAACACAGATGTGCATTGTAGTCCAAAGGCTCTGATTAGGTTGTGGTTTGTCTTCTGATGAGGTGTTTTTACATATTCTATAACAGCAAAAGTTATTCCCATAACACCAAGCTTTTTGTTTAGATTAACTAGGGCACAAAGCTCTTGAAATTATTTGCAACAAAGTTATTAGTTTATGTAACTATTTTCAAGTATTATGGGAACCTAGTTTGAATTGTGATTTGAGTATTATAAAAGAGCACTGGCTTTGCAATAAAGTATTTAGTTGTATCTCCTACTCTGCATCCTGTGTCCTGATTTCTGTGGCACTACCCAGGGTCATCTATAACTGAGGTAGTTGGGGAAGGGTCCCCAACAGGGAATAAAGGTGTGGGCCACCACTGCCCAGCCAAGCTGGTGGTCTTAACTATCTATACAGTCTACCTCTAAGTAGATTACTGTACAGTGGGAAAGTATAAGCCTTCAGAGACAACACTCCTGTCAGACCTATCACATATAATCCTAGTACTTGGGAAACAAGAGACAAGAGAACTACTTCAAGTCCACCCTGAATTATCATTTGTCAAAACAGAGAGACAAATACAGGCATAGAGACATAGTTGACTGACTCTGCTGGAATACAAACTAAGTTAAAACATACATAAATGTCAAGTATCACTCCTTACAAGGAATAAGCTGATTGTGCCTCTTGGTAGATAGAACTCCTTATGCAGAACTGAATAATTCCTACTCAAAATAGACATCTGACGAATTGTTTTTCCTGTTATTCATAGGTCACTCCAGCCCACACTCCAGGGTCTACCCTGGTTATTCAGATCCTGTTCAGTTACAAGAACTTCAGTGTTTAAAAAAACCGTTTTGTGAGCCTGGAAGCCTAGAGAATGAAGGCTGGAGTTAATGATGGAAAGGGATTTAAAGTATCTCTAGTGGTCCCATCAGCCACAGTCCACCTTGTGAGCACAGCAGCAGGCTATGACAGACTCAGCCATCTGTCCCGAGTCACAACTGTAACTCAGTCATATGACAGGGTACTTCTGCTTTCTTGGCACGAGAAGACCATGGGAAACCATGACTAATAAAGCAAAGTTGATTATTTCTATTCATTCATTACTAGGTTACTAAGGGTTTGCAGCAGCTAATGAATGACAGGATTAGCCCCCAGGATTTCCATTTTTCACTTTTTAAGATTTGTAGAACTGGGCCAGCAAAATGTCTCAGGAGGCAAAGGAGCTTGCTGTCCACCAAGCAGGATGACACTTGAGTTCAATCCCAAGGACTCACATGGTAGATTTAAAAAAAAAAAAAAAAAAAAAGAATAGCAAGTTGTCCTCTGACCTGTGAACACTCACTTCAGGTATTCAGGTGTACACCTTACCCTACATAAACAATATAAATACAGATTAAAGAAGATGCTTTAAGACAATTTGCAGAACTAAGCTAGGGACAGCAGTCCTGCCCATCTGTAATCCCAGCACTTGAAAGGCTGAGGCAGGAGCTTCACGTTTGAGGTCAGCCTCAGCTATGTAGTAACTTCCAGGCCAGTAAGACGACACTGCGAGAAAGAGACAGAAGAGCATAGGAAGGTAGGAGGCTGGCATTGGAGAAAAGGGAAAGAAAAGATAAATAAAAGCCTAAATCACACCATGACTAGGTAATAAGGATCAGATGGGCATCCACACCTGTATGTGAAGATACCCAGTGAGGGAGCAGCCACTACTTCATATAAACTGCCCTAACCCAGCTTCTCAGCAAGACAAATTTTATGATTGTCTTACTCACCTTTTTGGTGTGAGAGACACCATGACCACAGAAATTACAAAAGAACGTATGTGAGGCTTGATTACAGTTTCAGAAGGTCCGCATATATCGTCATGGCAGGGAATATGGAGGCAAGCATGGCGCTAAAACAGAAACTGAGAGCTACACCCAATCTCAAGAAAGGGAAGTGGAGGAGAGGGGAAAAAACAGCACAAGAGACTGGCTGGGCCTGGCCTGGGCTTTTGAAACCTCAAAGCCCCTCCCCTCCAGAGACACACCTCCTTCCAAGAGTGCCACACCTCTTCAAATAGTGCCACTCCCTGGTGACTAAGCATTCAAACATGAGCCTACGGGTGCCATTCTCATTTAAAACACTGCTGTGACAGAGTTGTCCATCTTCTCACTGGACTAGCTTTCTGAATAATCACATTATGCCAAAATACCTTACCTCCTAATTTAACTGGCCTGTCCTGGGATAGAGAAACAATAGAAAAAAAAATATCAGTTACTCAAGGACATCTTCTCACATCTAGCACCCAATGGGAGTTCCTGGGAGTCCTATTGGCCAACAATCCTGGCCTAGAAGGAATGGAAACCAATCAACTGCCAACTAAGTCTAAAATATAAGTCACCCTCGTCACAATATCTGTCCACTGTTCAGAGGCATGTGTTGTGTGTTTTCCCAGGAGCCCTGCTGAAAGGACAAAGGGAACTAGTTCTGTGTCCTTGCCCAGGGGCAGACTTGGCAGAGGGCCAAGGGCCTCAAAGGACTTTAGGTTTCAGTTCCTAAGAACTCAGCTTGTCCCCTGAAGAAGACTGGAGTTATCAGTCTCAAGGATGCTGAGTGTTCAGTCTGTAATGCATTTGAGATATCCTGTGTCTCTTTGTACATCATTGCTTGATTTTGTCCAGCTGACTCTGTAATATTATATGATAGCTTTCTCCTGATTCTCTCCCATTTTTCCCTGCAAATCAATAAGATGCTGTTCTTAATAAACATGCGTGGCGCAGCCAGATCATTTCATGAGGAATGTGGTAGTAGCAAAAGAAGAAAGATGGCACCACCTAAACCTTCACATTAAAGAAACCATTGGAGAGATCTCCCAGCACCAAAACACACAGAAAAGATGCCTACCTTACAGAGAGATTACATAAGAAGTCAATCACTATTCAAGGTATTCTTCATATGCTTTTCTCAATAAACAAAAGACAAAACTCGCAATATCTAAGATTTCATATTGCAGTGTACTGTACTAAGAATAATTGTTTTGTATTATTCTTTATTTATTTATACTTTTATTACTGACAGTATTGAAGGTTTTTAAGATTGATATTTTATTTAAAAAATTTTAGGTCTAGAAAAAAATAAATAAATGTGCTTGGCAAAAAACATAACTTGTGCAAGACCCCCAGACGTCAGCTTTCCTGTCTTCTTTATTTTTCATCCCCTCATTCTCCTTCTCAGGAACCTGTTACTGAAGAATGACCTGCTGGTCCAGGCCAAATAGAATTTAAATACACAGACTTGTCAGGATTTATAGCAGTTAGTCTTTAGTGCCACAGTGAACAATAAATTTCAGTCATGATGCCCAAGCTGCCAACAACTCATCACATAGCAGAGACTAACCTCGTATTGTGATCCACAGGCCTCAGTCTGACAGTCAGGGTACACTGGCCTATGCCAAAATGGAAAGAAGAAAGAAAGGAAATGAAAGGAAAGAAAAGGAAGAACAAACTAGTGGTGTGTGTGTGTCTGTGTGTGTTTTGAGACAGGGTCTTATTACATAGCTCTGGATAGCTTAGCACTGACATTATATCCCCAACTAGACTCAAACTCAGAGCTCTACTGACTTTGCCTCCCAGGTATTGGAATTATAAGCATGCACCATCATGCCTTGCTCAACTATTTTGTAATAAGTCAACTATTAGCAGGATTTAAAAAAAAAAATTTAAAAAGCTACTATCTTCTTTGGGGGAGTTGAAAAATATTAATGCCAGTATGTAAGGCTATACTGTCATTTCTAAGTGAGCTGTGCTATTAATTTAACATATATAAAAATATTCTCAAACCTTTAATTTTTTAAGGGTTTATTTTTATTATGTGTATGAGTTTTTTACCTTCTTGTAAGTGTGTGGATTGCTCATAGAGGTCACAGCCAGCCAGTTGTTAGCCATTGTCTGGATGCTGGGAAACTAGCACAGGCCCCCTCCAACATTAGCAGGTACTATTAACCTCTGAGCCATCACTCTGGCCCTGACTTAAGTTATTTTTTGAAGGTCACAAATGGTTTTTGAGGCTGTGTCTCTGTCTCCTCCTCCTCCTCTTCTTCTTTTTGATGGTTTTTCAAGACAGGGTTTCTCGGTGGCTTTGGAGCCTGTCCTGGAACTAGCTCTTGTAGACCAGGCTAGCCTTGAACTCACAGAGATCCGCCTGCCTCTGCCTCCAAAGTGATGGGATTAAAGGTGTACACCATCACCACCAGGCTGCTTTTTTTCCATCCTGCTTTCAGAAAGCCAAGGCCTACTATGTTACCTTCAAGGACATTCTCTATGGGTATCTTATAGCTTCCATTTTTTTTCTTCTTTTGGTTTTTCAAGACAAAGTCTGTGTAGCTTTGGAGCCTATCCTGGAACTCACTCTGCAGACCAGGACAGCCTCAAAATCACAGTGATCCTCCTACCTCTGCCTCCCTAGTGCTGGGATTAAAGTTAGGCGCCACCACACCAGGCCCTATTTTATTACCTTCTGCTATCAAAGTCTCTAAGTAAGAATACAGAAATAGAAAAGGCAACAGAACCATAAGCTAGTTCTTAGAAAAGTTCAAGACCAATGCCTTTACTAGACTGACCATGAAAATATTTGAATGGTGAAATTAAGAACAAAATAGGAACATCATCAACCTTACAACCAAGGGAATATAAACAAGTGACTACCAACAGTGAAGAGACAGTAGAACCAAAACTGATTCAATCATAAAGACATTAATTAATCCAGCATTGAGGAAGCTGAAGCAAGTAGAATTCTATAAAGTTGAAGATCAACCTGTTCTACATATCAAGTTCCAAGTCAGAAAAGGCTATACAAAGAAAATGTTTATCTTGGCTAATGGCTGGCAGGCTCCGCTATTTGGGCTTAGAGTGAAGTCTACCACAATAGCTCAAACTCATAAAGTACAAAATCATAAGGAAGCAGAAAGGAATGTGGAAAGGGGTCAAAACAAAGACAGTTCCTAAAAACACACCCCAATGACTTACTGCCTCTAGTATGCCCCACCTCCTAAAGATTCCAGCACCTCAGACTGGTCGTGGTAGCTTCTGCCTTTAATCCCAACATCAAGGAGGTAGAGGCCAGTGGAGCTCTGTGAGTTCAAGGTCAATATGGTCTACAGAGTAAGTTCCAGGACAATCAGGGCTACACAGAGAAACAGTGACTCAAAAAAGAAAAAAAAGAAAGAAAGAAAGAAAGAAAGAAAGCAAAAGAGATTCCAGCACATCCCAACACAACAGCACCAGTGGGGTGCAAAGGTTTAAAATCAGTTTTACACAGTGGACAGGGAAATCCACCCAACTGAATTATGCGAAGCCAATATTACCCTGAACCAAATGAAGACAACCTCTCAAATGATAAAACCCCTCAAGAAATAATAATGCAATCAAGTAAATATACTAAATGTGTAAAGACTCTGGAATGTACCCTAGTAATCCTAAATTGGCTACACAACCCAAATTAATGCAGATTCAATGAAAAAGTCAAAAAGGATAAAAATAAGATGATCTCAAAAAGTATAGAGAAAGCTTATGTAAAATATCCTCAACTTAAAAAAAAAAAAAAACGACGGGCAGTGGTGGTGCACACCTTTAATCCCAGCACTCAGGAGGCAGAGGCAGGCGGGTGTCTGTGAGTTCGAGGCCAGCCTGGTCTATAAGAGCTAGTTCCAGGACAGGCTCCAAAGCTACAAAGAAACCTTGTCTCGAAAAAAAAAAAAATCCCCAACTTGTCTTTCCTTCCAACTTGAGCCCAAGAAAATGGTGCCAACAAAGAAAGGTAGTGAGGAAAAGGGCCATTCTGCCACCAACTGAAGTGGTGATCCAAGAGTACACCATCAATATTCATAGGAAGGGGCTTCAGGAAGTAATCCCCCAGAGCATTCCACGTATTTGCCAGAAAGGAGATGGGCCTCTGTATGTACATACATTGCTATCCCTGGGCCAAAGGAACAAAGATGTTCTACTAGTAGTATCCCTGTCCTGTCCTGAGTTCAATTCCCAGTAACCACATGGTGGCTCACAACCATCTGTAATGAAATCTGGCGCCCTCTTCTGGCGTACGGGCATACGTGGAGGCAGAATGTTGTATACATAATAAATAAATAAATAAATCTTAAAAAAAAAAGAGAGAGAGAGGATGCCCAGTCTTGCCACTTCTACTCAACATTTACTAGGTGTTCTGTTCATGGCAGTTACAAATAATAAAGCATCCAGAGTGGATGAAAGTTAACCTTCAGTTTCCAGATAAAAGAATGTTATCTGTTTGTAGGAAATATCATTCTCTATATAGGAAATCAAAAGAAATCTGTTCTAAAAGTAAATTAAAAATTAAGTTTGATTGGGGCTGGAGAGAAGGCTCAGAGGTTAAGAGCATGGCTGCTCTTCCAGAGGTCCTGAGTTCAATTCCCAGCAACCACATGATGGCTCATAACCATCTATAATAAGATCTGGCTACCTCTTCTGGCCTGCAGGCACACATCAGACAGAATGCTATACACATAATAAATAAATTTTAAAAAAAAACTAAGTTTGCAAAAAGCATGACAGCCCATGTCTGTAATTCTACCACTTGGAAGGTAGAGACAAGGAGAAGAGTTTAAGACAAGCCCTGGGTACATGACACCTTGTCTCAAGAATAAACTAGTAGCTTGACTAGGTCACATATACAAAATCAATCATAAAACCAGCCAAGTAGAATAACATATACTATTACTAAAGTGGTGTTCCTATCACTCTAAGAGACAATCAGGAAGTTCATGAACTTGAGGGCAGTCTGGGCTATACAAGGAATTGTGTGTCAATAAGCAATAACATTAAAGACAACTTTAAGGAACCGGGAATGGTGGCACACACCTTTAATCCCAGTACGCAGGAAATGAGATCCAGGACAGCCAGAGACTATTTCAAATAACCAAAATGGGAAGGAGGGACGAGAAGGAAATTAGAAAACAACTACCAGCAAACAAAATCTTACAGAAGACCCAACTTCCTAACACCTATTTCAGGCAGCTCATAATCATTTTTAACTCCGTCTCCTGGGGATCTGACACCCTCTTCTGGACTCATTCAAGCGCACATACCCCCCCTTACACACTTTAAAGCCTTACGGGATTACTGAAAGCTGAAATTACCAGTCACATTGACCTAAGTAGTATGAACAGACTGCCTGCATCAATTTAAATTCATTCTAAATAACTAGCAGGACCAATCAAAATTGCTCAAAACTATTTCACCTCATTGTTCCTCTTTAAAAAAAAAAATCCTTTTCTTTGAAGCAACATTTGTTTGATTTCTAATTGACCCTGTTTCTCTCGATTTATGTATTTTATTTCATGTGAAAATAAACTGATTTTAGTTTTTGTAATTTCTTGGTCTAAGACTGAGTAAGAACCCAAGGCAGAGAATGAGCTCAAAGAGAGTAATCAAGATAGTTCTAATCTCACCTGAGATTGTGTCTCACTAGGTCCACTCTACCTACCTCTTTCATTTACAACTTCCAACTTCATTTAGCATACAAGGAATTTTAAGGCCAGCACAGCTGCCTCAGGAAAAAAATCCAGAATTCTTCAAGGTCTTAAGGTTTTTTAGTTTGCATTTAATTTGCATTTCTATAGCCAGGGTTGGTAAAAATTCTTGCTTTACCTCAAACTGAATGCTTCCCACTTGTTTTACAGGTATTTGTTCACAAAGAAATGAGAAGAGAAGCCTGCTAAAAACAATGATGCTTGAAGTTTACCCTTACTAAACTTTCACAAGATTACAACTACCTAAGCAGCTGACTGAATTCCTAAAATCATGGCATTGATAATATAAAAGGAACTAACCAAATAGGTAAAAGCAAAAAAACAAAACTAGGGCAAGATTACTGTAGCCAAGGGATTCACTGAGCAATTTTGACTTCCAAAAACTGTACTTAGGGAGTGCAAATCTAATCCCGGCTTCAGGAAGACCAGGAGGATCCAGAGACGTCATCCCCAGCAAGACAGCAAGTTCAAGGCCAGCCTAGGCTACAAGAGATGGGTTTAATATGCACACAGTTCATCAATTATTATTAATTTAAATAAAAAAGGTGAACTGCCTATAAGACAGAATAGCTTTAAAATGTCTAACGCCGTTAAAATATATATTTCCTCTAACAGGATAAAAGCTAAACTCTAGGCTGGGCGGTGGTGGTGCACGCCTTTAATCCCAGCACTCGGGAGGCAGAGGCAGGCAGATCTCTGTGAGTTCGAGCCCAACCTGGTCTACAAGAGCTAGTTCCAGGACAGGCTCCAAAGCTACAAAGAAACCCTGTCTCAAAAAACCAAAAAAAAAAAAGCTAAACTCTATTAAGCAAGTTACTATATATACCAGGAGCTATTTTAAGACTGTTCTAGCACTGCCTTTAATCCCAGCACTTGAGAGGCAGAGGTACTACTACTGTTATCCCATTTTAAAGATGAGGAAGTTAAAGCAGGGAAGTAAAATTCTTCAGAGATTTTAGTGAGGGGTTGATCCAAGTGGAGGCACCAACACCAGAACACAAGTAACATACTGCAACATACAACTACAGAAACCACAGGCCCCTTCAGTGGAAGCTTTATGGTCATGGGATCGAACTCCTAGAGATCACTGAGTGGAAGACATGACAACAGTTAAGAGTACTTGTGACCCTAGAAGAGGACCTGGGTTCGGATCCCAACAACAACATGGTGGATAGACAACTGCCTATAACATTAGTTCCAGGGTTTCCACACCCTCTTCCAGCCTCTGCACACCAAATACATACAAACTACTCTTACATGTGGGCAAAACACACTCATAAAACAAACTTTAAAAACATTTAAATAAGAAAAATCCCTGGGGGGGCTGGAGACATGGCTCAGTGGTTAAGAGCACTGGCTGTTCTTCCAGAGGTCCTGAGTTCAATTCCCAGCAACCACATGGTGGCTCACAACCACCTGTAATGAGATCTGGCGCCCTTCTCTGGCGTGTGGGCATACATGGAGACAGAATGTTGTATACATAATAAATAAATCTTAAAAAAAAAAAGAAAAGAAAAATCCCTGGTACTACATTCCCACCAAAAGTTAGGAGCTAGCCTCTGCCTAGATAACTTTAATTCACCACCTGATACAACCTCTCCCAGGGTAGCAATCATTCCCAGATAAGCACCATGCCAACAATATTATTTCTTAAGCTTTGTCACCAAGTCCACCGTGTCTCACTGGTTCTGGGAGGGTTTTCTTTGGGGGAAGTTTGTTTTCTGTTTTCTTGATTTCTAGAGACAGGGGTTCTGTATGTAGTTCCAGCTGACCTGCCTCCATCTGCTGACCAGGCTGGCCTCGAACTCAGAGATCTGCATGCTTTGGCCTCCCAAATGCTGGAATTAAAGGCATGCAAAACATGACAGGCCAAGTTTTGTAGGTTTAACCAGTATTGATTCAATATTTTATTCCAAAACAAATTACTCCATGGTAAAATGTGAATAGTTATCAGGTAGAACCAGACAGGCTTTTTAAAGCGCAGACTTACCTGTAAATAGAATTTTACCTTTTAGTCTCTTCCACAAGGAGTACGCTCACGTCTTTGACCCTAGGAAAAGCAAGAAACAGCTTTATGATTAAAGGCCAAATCTATCTTCCTCTAAAGGGTACTGAGAGCATACTAAGTTTACTGAATTGGTATTAGTTATGCTAAAAACAAAAAAAACCACTAAACTAGGCTAGTCTCAAAATAGTTCCTGCCACTACAATTCAAGTGCACTTTGCCAACTCCACGATTGTCCTATAATTCCAAAGCAAAAATACTTCGTTTGCAATTTTTTTTTTATTGGGTTGGTAAAAGAGAATCCGACTGGGGCTTAGGGAAGCAGTTACTAAGACCTTAGCATGTTAACAAGAAACAAACTTAAGGTCCCCTTAAACGTAACATATTTAGCTATTTAAATGCCCACGCAAGTTCTGCTGGTGGCCTATTGGAATGCACGCCAAGCTCACACACTTCACCTCCTTTTTCATTTTTCTAGGAAAGCACTGAAAGTACCACAAATGCAAACTGCTTCCGAGATGCTGCGGGCCGCGGCGCTCGCCCAGGCCTGGGCGGAGCGCAAGGTAATGCCGCTGGGTCGCAGGGGCGGAGGCGGTGTGGGGGCGCGGAAGACGAACCAGAAAGAAACCGAAAAGCAAAACAAAGCTCTGCTTCTCCTTCCGAGACAGGAAGGAACGTGAAGCTGCAACAAGCCCGCCCGCTACGTCAGGCCAACAACCGCAGACCGCACACCCGCACCGCGACCCCAAAGGCTGCTGGAATGCTGGCGGCGCCCCTCGGCAGAGACGGAGGTGACCGAGACCCAGCCCCGAGCCCCGAGCAAAGAACAAAAGCCCGCTCGCAGCAGACCTGCCGCTTCTGCGGGTGCTCACTCGCCTGTAGCACGGATCGAGGCCTCCGCCGAGCGCGAAACGCGCCGAGCTCCGGTGGCGGCCTCCGTCTGGGCGGGTTCAGCAGGCTCTGCGCTCCGCCCCCGGGCGTCTGCGCCAGGGCCACGGTCCTAGTGCCAGACAGATACGGCTTCTGCAGTCTCTGCAGTCTGAGGGGAAGAGTGAAGAAGCCTCGCCCTGCACCTGGAACTTGCACCAGAATCACCTGGAGGACTTCTGAAGGAAAAAAAAAATCGCGGGTGGAAATATAACCGATTCAATCGATTGGGATGGGGCTGAGACTTGCAGTTCAGACAAGTTGTAATTCTGTGAAGATAAGCTGATGATCATCTCAAAGCAGTGATCTTGAGATGGGATGGCAACGTCTTCTATGAAGTACGCGAAAGAAATGCACCCTCTCTGGGGCTTAGTGGAGCATTCCTTTAAACCCAGCATTTGGGAGGGAGAAGAAGGAAGATCTCTGTGAGTGAATGAATCCAGCCTGGCCTACCTAGTTTCAGGACAGCCAGAGATAAGCCCTTCTCTCTCTCTTCCTCCCTCTCTCTCTCTTGCTCTCGCTCTTTGTCTCTCTCTTTAAAAATAGGGTTTCTCTGTAGCTTTGGAGCCTGTAGACCAAGCTCTGGAAATTGCTCTGTAAACCAGGCTTGCCTCGAACTCACAAAGATCCGCCTGTCTCTGCTTCCCAAGTGCTGGGATTAAAGGTGTGCGTCATCACCGCCCAACAAGAGATTTATCTCAACCCAAGAAAAGAAAAATACGTAGATGATGATGAAGATAGATAGATAGATAAATAGATAGATAGATGGATAGATAGATGGATGAATGCTGAAGGGCTCTAACAGGCACACACGTGGCAAACATGGCACGGGTCCTGGTCCGTCGTCCCCCCTTTTGCTAAACCACTAGCCTCCACTCATTTGGCCACTTCCTCATGAGGCTGACCACCAGGTCCAGCTATCAAAAATTTTATTTAGCTAAACAAGACCAATCAGGACTTATCAACTCATCATATCATGGACTTTCCCATTTTTCTCCTTAAAAACCAATCCTACTGAGCTCCCTGCTGCTGTTTCTGCCTGATTAAGATTCAGTTTAAAGAATGAAAGGGGAGGAGGTCATAGTTCTTGTCATATACAGTTCCTGTGCCTTTGAACCTTGAGTCTCGACAATGCTGTTCATTAGTCATACAACCTGGGGGAATCATTGTACAAGATTGTGAGTTAAATGCATGTACCTCTTTTGTACCAGCTGTTGCAATGCAGTGTAGCCCACTAGCTGGAGACATAACTGTAGTGAAAAGGAGCCAGGAAAAAACCACCTTGACTCTGACTTGATCGCAAGACCAAGGCAAAGGCCAAAGGAAAAACACCCTGTCCTGGGTTTGACCTAGAGCTCAGAGACTTGGAAATCCCCACCCCACCACCCATGACTCAGCATGGAAGGCCAACCAATGTTTCTTTCTTTTTTTGTTGTTTGTTTTGTTTTTCGAGACAGGGTTTCCCTGTGTAACATGCAGCTGTCCTGGAACTAGCTCTTGTAGACCAGGCAGGCCTTGAACTCCCAAATACTGGGATTAAAGGCGTGAGCCACCTCTGCCGGGCCCAACCAATGTTTCTATCTTATACTTTCCCACTAAATTCACAGCACATGCGCCAGGAGTCGTATAAAAGACTTCCCCTCCATCCAGCCCTCTGCCGTCTCTCTTTCTGTTCAGAGGCAGCAGCCATTCTGTTCTCCCCAATCTGTTGTGTAGAGATTACATGGTTTTATTACATGATATTCCTTGGCTCCTAACTGCCAAGATGCCCTTGTCCTGGAAAACCCTTACATTGCTGTTATGATGCCTATAGGCTCTCCTGGTGCCTATGTTCCTTCTTGGGATCTGAGCCACACTGGGACCCTCTCTCATCTCCAGTCCACCCACAACAGACTCACCTTCCAACTCACCATCTCATGGCACCTCATCCACCAAGGATAATTCACTAAATTTCCTCTTTGGTCAGTGTGAACTCTTGCCTGAGTCGGAAGAAGTGTCCACTGAGCATCTGGCACCCTTCTGGTACTCTTGGAGATGAATGTACTCCCAGCCACAGTCTTTACAGCTATGACTCTATTTCTCCTACCCTCAGAGGTATAATCCTGAGGTTTCCTTAGACCAGACTGGGTTTTTGTGACCCTTTACTGTCCTGCTCCCTTTTCTGCCTCCCCCTCGGAGCTGCCTGTAATCCCACAGGTTCTCTATGCCCTTATGGCTTTTATGATAGTTGTATTAGTCAGGATTCTCTAGAGTCACAGAACTTAACAGAATGAATTTCTCTCTTTCTCAACACACACATATGGGAATTTATTGGTTGACTTATAGGCTGTAGTCCAACAATGGCAAGTTATGAATGGAAGGTCCAAGAATCTAGTAGCTTCTCAGTCCCACAAGGCTGGGTGTCTCAGCTGGTCTGCTGGGATCTCGAAGCAGGAATGGATGTGCTGATGGAGGTGAGGACAAGCAGGGGAAGAACACCCCTTCCTCCTTTTATTGTCCTTACATTACGCCCAAAATCCAGATCCCCAAAACATCACCACAAGACCATCCCCTGATGCAAAGGCAAAGAGTCCTTATTGCAAGTTAACTCAGGTCCCTGGCAGCGGGAACAGCAGCAGCAACAGGAACAGCTCAGGAGAAACCCCTTCCCCAGCAGTGAAAAGTTGGAGTTTATATGGGGAAGAGACTTGGGGAATTCCAAGCCTCTGGGCTTGTGATTGGCTGCCCCCAAGTGGGGTGAGGGGAATTCCAGACTTCCAGGCCTGGGATTGGCTTCTCCCTGTGATGTAAGGGGATTTCCAGGCCTGAGGGGAATTCCCAACTGCCAGTAACTGTCTGAGGGGAATTCAAAGCCTCCAGGGACTCAGTGATTGGTCTGATTTCCCTGCTCAGGGATTGGCTGGTTTTGTGTCAGAGGCAGAGATGGATCCAATTCTGGAACTAAACTGTGCTTCTTTCTTTGGCTCTTTTTATCTTTTTGACTCTTAATTTTGGGACCAGGGTGAATACCTTTGGTATGCTAGGGGCTTAGTGTGTTCTTTTGATCCTGGTTTCAGGGTCAGGGGACTTTTCTCCAGCTCTAGGTTTGGGGGGGAGGCAGTGTCTCTTCTCTGGCTCTGGTCCCATTTTCAGGGTGTGTTTCTTTCCCTGGCTCTGAACCCAGAGCTACTGGGGGTTGTGCTAGGGCTACAGACTCACTGAATCTGTGGGGCCTATACCTCTCACTTATATTGTTATACCCAAAGTCTGGATCCCCAAAATATGACCATGAACCCAAATCGATGCAAAAGCAGAGTCTTTATTTTGCAAGTTAGCTTCGGTCTCCCCGTCCATCCAGAGTAGCAGAAGAGACCCCAAGCCGTGCAGGAAAGGGGTTTTTATAGAGGGGAAGGCTTAGGATTGGCGTCCCCTATGGGGTGAGGGGACTACCAACTTCTGATTGGTTCCTCCCATAAGGTGGAGGAGCCCCTGATGTCAGGGGTCAGGGAAGGCCACACCTCTACACTAGAGGTTACTACTTCCCTGGGCTAAGATCTGTGAGGAGTGGCATCTGTAGACTAGAGGCTACTATTTCCCTGGGCTACGTCTGGAAAGGTCATGCCCCTCTACTAGAGAATTCTGCTTTCCTACTCAGGGATTGGTCAGTTTTTCCTGCTCAAAGATTGGTTGGTTTCATGTCAGGGGCAGAGATGTGATGTGAGACCCCCCTCTGTATGCTGTGAATATGTTTTATTATCATTGGTTAATAAAGATGCTGTTTTGAGCTTGGTTTACAGAGATGACTCTGATTTCAGGGCCAAAATTCTTTCTCTGACCCTTTTTATCCTTTAGGCTCTAATTTTAAGACCAGGGCAAATTTCAACAGGTTCTGGTTCTAGGAGCAAAGTGTGTCCCTTTGACTCTGGTTTCAGGGTCAGGGTGTTTTTCTCTGGCTCTGGGTGTAGGATAAAGTGTTTCTTTCGCTGACTTAGGTCCCAGATCTAGGGTGTGTTTCTTTCACTGGCTCTAGGTTCAGTGCCAGGTGCCCAGGGATTGTGCTAGGGCTATGGATCTGCTGGGGCCTGGGTCTATCAAGGTCTGCTTCCAACAGAAGGTGTGGCCCAGATTAAAGATGTGCCTTCCAATTCCAAGGTCTGGATTAAAGCTGTGCATTTTCCTGCTGAAAGAATTAAAATAAAAAATAAATAAATAAAGTTATGAGCCCTTCCAGTCAGCCAAGGACCAAGTTCCCCTCAGAGATAAAGGGAAGCAGCAGATGGGCCCCATGACCCATGACTCCCCACCCAGACCACCCAGGATAGCCAAAACAGGAATGATTAATGAGGGCAGGAAGTCCCTGCCAACTGCAGTGTCCTCGCCATCAGGAGGCACATCTGATTTTGTGGTTTTTCCAGGAACCCAAGTAAAACAAACCACTGCGTCCCAAAATAACCCCTATGCTGTGTTTGAATTAGCCAATGAAATGCTTGTTGCTGAGTGCCCCAAAAGCTGCCCCCCCAAATCCTATATAAACTGCTTTGTTCTCTAAGCCCAGTATGCTCAGCAGCCCGATTGCTGTAGCATCCGCTGGCGCCTGTGTACTCAATAAATGCCTCTTGCTTGTGCAGCCAAGGTCGTCTGGAGTCTTCTCTCGGTCGGGGGTGTCCGCTGGAGGGTCTCCCTTACGGGAGGGTCTCTTCACTGCCTCACGATCCAGTCCAGATCACAAGTGTGCCCTCCGTTTCTGGATTATAGTTCATTTCCTATATAGTCAAATTAACAACCAGGAATAGTCATTGCAATAGTATGTGACCTGTTCTCCATCCCTTTCCAGTAGATGAGACCTCATTCCTGAGCTTGGTTTTTCATTGCCTTCTAGAAAACCTTCAGGCCTCCTTGAAAGCCCTGGTACCAAGTGCCACATCTCATCAAGTAGTTAGCCCTGACCCTCACTGAGTGTGCTAATGACCCACTAAATGGCTTGGTCCTCTTTTGGTCCGTCCTAAGTCCTTGAGACACCCTCAACAAAGACTACTGCAACCACCACCCCATGGGAATGGTGTTATCATACCCTCTCATTACCCCTTGGGATGCTTCTTAGAAAACCTCTACACCTGGCACCCGAGCTCAAGGGCTCCAAAATTATTCACTTTTTAATCAAATTTGGCCTCAATATCCCTTAGATAACCAATCAAAATGACCACTTAACCACAGCCTAGATCCAAATAGTACTCAGATCATTCAGATAGTGGAAATGGAGAGTCCCCATTCCCTAAATTCTAGTTTTCTCTTATCTCTGCTCCAAGCCCTCTCTCTGTTCTTACTGTTTCCCCACCTAACTCCTCATAGCTATGAAGCACAAACCATTTCTGATCCAGCCGTCAAGCCTCCCCTTATTGGCCTTAACCCTCAGCTCCTTTTCTTCTTCCAGCCCCTTAGTCTCCCCTTCTCCCTCTCCAGCAGCAGGCGACCCTAATCATTCCTCTCTGATACCCACTTTTAGCCCACCGGCCGCCTTCAGTACTCCTGCTACTCATGCCCGCTCTAGCATGGGACCCCCTCTCAGCCACCTCTTAACTGGCCTAACCAAGCCCCAGTTCTCCCTTTACAGGAGGTTGCTGCATAGAAACTTTCTCATTAAGTGATCTCTCTCTCTCTCTCTCTCTCTCTCTCTCTCTCTCTCTCTCTCTCATATAGAAAAGAGCTTAGGAGATTATACAGCTAACCCCTCCACCATCATTACTATCATTAAACAGTTACAATACATCACCCAACCTTACAACCTCACCTTCTGTGACATTTACACGATTCTCACCAACAACCTTCTCCCAGAGGAGGGCAGGTAAGTCTGGAACCAGGCACATGCAGATGAAATTCACCAAACTAATACTGCCCACTCTGTCAGGGATGAGGTAGTCTCCAACCAGAACCCCAAATGGAACTACAACACCCTGGGGAGCATTCTTGCTAGAGATCAATGTATAAATTGTCTCCTGGTTAGTCTCTGTACGGCTGTCCTTAAAGAAACCCTAACTAATACAATGGGCATGAGTCAAATCATGTACTCATCCTGGGAAAGAGGAATAAATTGTCCTCTTAGGACTAGTAGTTTTACCAAATTGATTCTTTTGCTAAAACTGCTAGCCATACTATTAAGGATACAAAAGCAAACTGTTGGGGCCAAGAGGAGGAGGATTAAGAGACCAGTGATGGCAGAGACCAAGGTGGTCAGCCAGGGTGACCAGGAAAATATGGATTGATACCAATTATTAGAATCAATGTTATTGTAGAATAATCTTTTTGTGCACTGTCAAGATGTGTCATTCTGATTGGTTTAATAAAGAGCTGAGCAATCAATAACTAGGCAGGATTTCCAGGCACAGAGGATGCTGGTAATAAGAAGGGGCAGGGAGACACTAGGAGATGCAGAGGAAGCCGGAAAGTTGGATAGTACATAAATGAGGTAAACAAGACTTGGGGCAGCATATAGATTAATAGAAATGGGTTAATTTAAGTAATAAGAGCTAGCTAAAAACAAGTCTAGGCTATTGGTCAAGCTTTCAAAATCAATAATAAGTCTCCATGTCTTGATTTGGGAGCTGCTAGTGGACAGAGAAAGACTCACTATACAATTCTTTTTTCCTCTCCTTTAGATTACTTCTAACTACTGCTATGCTTTTCCTTGGTGTTTCCAGACTGATTAACATAGAAACAACAAGTTTCTCTAGGGCCATTCAAAGGCCTCCTCATTTCATAAAAAGGTCTAGCCCCTTTCTGTTTTTTAAGACTACTTTTGAAAGACCCTCGGAGTCCCCCGTCCAAAAACTGACAGCAGGCCACTGGATGCAAAGAACAAGAAGTCTTTATTGAATCACACAGGCGCCTGTGGGCGGTCAGCAGCTTCAGTTAACTGAACGCACCGGGCTTCTGGGGTACAGTGCTTTTATAGGGTAGAGGAGGTTACATAAGCATCTGCATAGCAACAAGCATTCTATTGGCTATTTCAAACCAAGCATAGAGGTCATCCCAGGGACATGGCTGTTTGTTCCCTTGAATTCCCCGAAAAACCACAAACATCTGCTATGGCTGATTCGAGCACTCTGGGGGTCATGATAATTTACATTCTGTACTTTCTGTTCCTTGTTACCTCCCGGTTATTCCACTGGGCTCCCCAATCAACTGCCAGCTGGCTGCACTCGGACTTGTTTACGACTTGTCCTCATTCTGACCTTTATAAGCTAAAGCAGAATCTAAGCCTTATTTTGGGTCGGGATCTTTCACCTCTGTGTGGCCAGGCATGATGGCACATGCCCTTAGTCCCAGCACATGGGAGGCAGCTTGGTCTACAAAGTGAGTTCCAGAACAACCAGAGCTGCTACACAGAGAAAACCTCTCTTGAAAAACAAAAAATCAATCAAACAAACAAACAAAAAGACTACCTCTGTGAAGGAGTCAGCTTGACTCTCTAACCTAGAAATACAATTCTCCAAATGGCTTAGGTTTAATTCTACCTAGGAAATGAGTTCCCTAAAGTTTTGGTTCCAACAATCAATGCTGAGGCTCCAATGGCAATTGTGCTAACTATTCCTGCCCATTCTCAGATCAGGACAAGAACTGGGGCTTATTTAACCCTTGTTAACATTGAGTCAGGGTCAATATGAGGTTTCCCCTCTTCACTATAGACATATGCGAAAACCTTTTTATAAGGTGAGAAAGCAAGATTATAATGTGAAAACATGATATAGGTAACTTCTTGCAGGAGTTCTAGTGAAATTTTAGGTTGTTTCCATTCAAAACTGGTAGAGTCCTCAATTGGAGAGAGTTTGGTTTGGATCCCACTCCTATATAGAAAGGTGGCCGTGGATCCAGACATAGTCAGAAGTCTTGCCCTAATTCTGGGCCAGAAGTGTTTAAAAAGCAATGGACCTTTCATAACATTTCTAGCATGGAAAGAAAGACTTTGACTGGAACAGGGATGCAAGTCTAGGCTCTCTGGTAGTCAAGACAAGCATGGGGAGTGGGGTAGGATCTCTAGAGCTTTGGTTCTCCTTAAGGATTGGGATTAGGAGGAACATACCAGAATTGGGCCCTGTGGGAGTCACCCTCTTGGGTGTGTATTTTTTCTGGGTAAATGAATACCCTGGGTACTTCCCAGTGGCATAAAGCCAAATTGCCCATTTTATCCCTGTGACCCAATAGTGGGTACCTATACAAATACAGGCCTTTACCTTAATGATCATGGGGATACATATTTCAATATTAAAGGTTGAAGGGGTTTCTCCCTTTCTATCTGTTCCCAGCAGTATTCTACTTTACAACCCTAGTCAACACAGTGATAATTACCATTTCCTTGACAGAAGAATGGACCATTTGTAGGACATACATAGAACTGGAGGTTTTGAATTTCCCTCTCCAGAGCAATAGAGTTAGAATCCATCCTTAGACCCACCTTTTCATCCTAGACCCCTAAGAGGCAAGATCATGAGGGTACAAAGATCTACCCAGAGAGAGGGTTGGCCATCCAAAGTCAAGTGAAGAAGAATCTTTCCATTTTCTGTTTATCTCAGTTCAAATACCCAATTTTCTGGACTATAGGGGTTATAGGTCCATCCCCCAGGGGGGAGAAAGAAAAGAAATATGACACCCACACTTATGGGACCCAGGTCACCCTTATCTTTAGAGGTCAGAGGTTCTGGTGGTGGTCAATCAGCCATTGTTCTCCATGGCCTCCTTTGGTTGAGAGTGACGCATCCAAGAGATGACCAGCTACTTTGATAGTGGTTGGGATCGTGACAATGACTGGGTAGAATCCCTTCCAGATAGGTTCTGAGGTCTGGGAAGGGATTCTCTTCATCCAAACCAAGTCTCCTGGTTGGAATTGTATCCAGGGTTTGGAAAATCTCTAATAGCCCTTTTGTTGTCTGTCTTTATTCCTCTTGAGTGGTAGAAGCTATGAGGAGGTCATCTACATATTGTACCAGGATTCTTTTTGGATACTGTCTAAATCCCAATAGATTTGCACTCTGAGCTTCTTCAAACAATGCTGCTGATTATTTATTTATTTATTTATTTATTTATTTATTTATTTATTTTGGTTTTTCGAGACAGGGTTTTTCTGTAGCTTTGGATCCTGTCCTGGAACTAGCTTTTTTTTTTTTGTTAGCAAAATTTGTTTAATTTTATAATATTTCATAAAAACTGATTGTGGTGACACATAATGTGCTAATTGCTCTTTAATGAAACAGTATGTGAATACTTTCAATATTTCTCCATTTTAGTTTCAAATATAAAGCTTCAGCAATTCTTTTTTTCCCTTCTGTATTTTTTTATTGATATTTATTGAGCTCTACATTTTTTTCTGCTCCCCTCCCTGCCTCTCCCCTCTCCCCTTCAACCCTCCCCCAAGGTCCCCATGCTTTCAATTTACTCAGGAGATCTTGTCTTTTTATACTTTCTACTTCCCATGTAGATTAGATCTATGAAAGTCTCTCTTAGTGTCTGTATTGTTGTCTAGGTTCTCTGGGATTGTGGTTTGTAGGCTGGCTTTCTATGCTTTATGTTTTAAAAACCACCTATGAGTGAGTACATGTGATAATTGACTTTCTGTCTGGGTTACCTCACTCAAAATAATGTTTTCTAGTTCCATCCATTTTTTTGTTTTGTTTTTTTGTTTTGTTTTGTTTTTTTGTTTTTTGAGACAGTGTGTCTCTGTAGCTTTTGGAGCCTGTCCTGGAACTAGCTCTTGTAGACCAGGCTGGCCTCGAACTCACAGAGATCCACCTGCCTCTGCCTCCTGAGTGCTGCGATTAAAGGCGTGCGCCACCACCACCTGACCATTGCTGAGTTTTTAAACACTTGTAGCACCTAAATTCATGTTAATTGACTGATATATCTGTAAGCCACATAAGTGACCAGGCCCCCTCCTCCAAAAACTTCTAACTGCCAGGGTCCACCCACAGTATATTCTAACCTGCCCCCATCCTACTGAGTAAAAATCCCAGTCTCTGGATGCAAAATCCTGCCAATCTCCACCCTGTAAAGCTCCATCTGAATAGTTCTACCCCCTTCCCAAGTGACTTTATATAAGCTCTCTGTCCTGTTCAGTTTGCTGCTGTTTTCTTTCTTTCTTTTCTTTTTTTTTTTTAAAGATTTATTTATTATGTATACAGTGTTCTGTCCACATGTATGCCTACAGGCCAGAAGACGGCACCAGATCTCATTACTGATGGTTGTGAGCCACCATGTGGTTGCTGGGAATTGAACTCAGGACCTTTGGAAAAGCAGGCAATGCTCTTAACTGCTGAGCCATCTCTCCAGCCCCCATAAAAGCCAACTTTTTTTTTTTTTTTTTTTTTGGTTTTCCGAGGCAGGGTTTCTCTGTAGCTTTGGAGCCTGTCCTGGAACTCACTCTGTAGACCAGGCTGGCCTTGAACTCACAGAGATCTGCCTGCCTCTGCTTCAGAGTGCTGGGATTAAAGGCGTGCACCACCATTGCCCGGCTCACTGCTGTTTTCTTACTCAAGCAGAGGTAGCCACCCTCCTGGTTTTTCCCTCCCAATAAATCTCTTGTGTGAGGTTTGTTGTGCTATGTGACTTTTTGGTATTCCTTGGTTCCTGGCTGCCATGTTACCTTTCCATCTGAGCTGCAATGCTTACACTTGGTGTCTGTGACTCAGATAGGCTCCTCTAGTGCAGCCTGCATTTCCCCTCATGGTCTGAGCTGCACTGGGACCCTATCCTGCATCTCTAGTCCACCCACAACAGACTCACCTTCTGGTTCACTGAACACTCAACACACCATCCACCAGCAGCAATTAGGTAAGGTTTCCATTTGGCCAGTGTAAAAGTTTTCCTGAGTCTGAGGAAGTAACTGTTGGGTGTCTGGCACCCCTCTAGTACTCTTAGAGGTGGAGGTACCCCCAACCACGGTCTTTAAGGCTACAGCTAGCCCTCTTCACCTGACCCCATCCCCCCACCCTTGTAGCTGCAATCCTGTAGTTTCCTTAGGCAAAACCAGGTTATTGCTCCCCTTCTTGCCCTCTTCTCTCATCTCCCTCTGGAACTTCTCATAATCTCACAGCTCCTTTAGGACCTTGTGACCTTTGTGACCTCATTTCTTTGTATGAGACCCTCTCCCTAGAGCACGGGTTTTTTTTCTTGCCTTCTCGCCTCTACAGAAGCCCTAGTACCAGGCAACTGAGTCTCTCTGCTGGCTCAGCCAGACTAAGTTCCTGACCCTTGTTGAGTGTGGTGATGACCCACTGAACAGCCTGGTCCTCATTTGGTCCTCCCTAAGTCCTGGGAATGCCCAGGACTACAGGCTACAGTAACATTTTTCTTTTTTTGTCATCCATGGAAATGTGTTTTTCATACTCTGTCATTCCCCCTTGGGATGCTTCTTAGAAAACCTCTGGCCTCTCCACCTGATACCCGACCTAAAGGGCACTATATTTATTCACTTTTACAATCAAATATGGCTTCAATACCCCTTAGATAATCAATACAAAGGGCCACTTAATGGCACCTTAAATACTAATATTATTTGGACCTTTACAAATACTGCGAGCAAGTGGGGAAATGGAAGATTTCCCCATTTCCTATTTCTCTGCTCCAAGCCCTGTTTTTGTCTAGTCTCCTCCTCTCCCCACACACCCTGTGTAAATGTCCTGTTTTTTAAGTTACCATAGATGGATCTGTAAATTTGTTGCAAAGTGGGAGCCAGGCCTAGAGAAAGCAAAGTAGTAGGCCAACAGCAATATGCACACACTCTTCATCAGTTGGTGCTTTCTCTCAGCTCCCTCCTGCAGCATCCTTTGTCTATAGCCAGGAATCAAAATTTTCATATCTTCTTTGTTTTCAGCTTACTAGATTCAGCTTTACAGGGATTCAGGTGTCTTTTAGGTATGAGTAGCATTAGACTGTTATTTTATGCTGTACCAGTTGAATTAAAAATATGACTCTAGAGTTGGGTTTTGGCTCCTGCTCCTCTAGAACCAAGCATGCTTGTTTAAAGGTTTCTTCCAAAATCTCTGTCCCATATTAGGTGAGCCACCTGCTGTGTGGCAGAGAAAGGAGAGCAAAACAAAAGGGACAGACTATTCCCAGTGGGGACTGACTGTTGCCTCGCATCTCACCCTCTTGGTTTTTGGTTTAACTCTCTAAAACTTTTGTTAAGGTATAAGTCTTATCTCAAGATTTGTAAAACTATTGTTAGACCCCAATTCTAGGGTGCTAATCTCCCAGGTGTGCACCCCAGAGACCACCAATAACCACACCAATTGTTGCAAAAGCAAGAGGTTTAATTCGACGTTTAGGACTGAGCAGAGCCCCCAGGAACAATCACAAGCTATATTTATAGGAAAAGATCACAAGCTTAGCATAGGGGTGGTGGGGCATATAGTGATTGGCTATAAGCAATTGCTATACATCAGTAGAGGGTCATCTGGAGTCCAGCCAGCCCAAGTTCCTTTGATCCCTGGGAAAGGAGACCCCTGGGTGCTCTCACAGGATATCAGTGTGTCCACCTGGACTTTATGACTCGGCTAGCCCTGTTTAGATAAGCAGTTAATTGCAGTTATTTACAACTTCATCTGTTTGCCAAAAGGGGGCTTCATCTTGTTGTCAAGAGTTATTTACAACTTTATCCTGTTCTGCCAGAAAAGGGGGCTTGAGTGCAAAAGGTTAAGGCCTAGCAAAGGAATTGAACATATTGAACATAAGTACTTTATTATATTTTTTAACCTTTTACTATTATGTAAACTTTCTGTACCTCAAGATTTGTAAGCATATTGGGCCTGTAAAATCTGCAACAGAAGGATTAATTTAAAACTCATAACAGCAGAGTTGGTAGTTTAAAATCTATACATCGGTAATCTAGATGAAACATGTGGCTTGCTTGCTACCTTAGCGGCTTTCTCCCACACGGGGATGGAGATAGCCACATGACTGACAGCCATCTTTGCTAGGGTTGGAAGGGATGGACTTTGCCATGTGACCTCACTCCCATCTTGATAAAATGAACCACATAAGCCATTCAAGGAAAACAACTCCTCCTAGCTGTGAGGCCCAAATCAGATGATGCTTGCACTATTTTAGATCACACTAACAAGCCTCAGATCTCTTCCTCTCCAGCTTCTCTGGTTTCTCTTTCTCCTTCTCCTTTCTCAGTGATAGGCTGCCCCCACCCCAGTCAGGACTAAGGCTGCCCCTGACCAGGACCGTGAATGAAAGAAATTATAATGTTTGTAACCTGCCTTCTGGCTGGCTACCCTTGTTTTTGTTGTTTTGTTTTGTTTGTTTTCTTCGAGACAGGGCTTCTCTGTAGCTTTGTAGCCTGTCCTGGAACTAGTTCTTGTAGACCAGGCTGGCCTCAAACTCACAGAGATCTGCCTGCCTCTGCCTCCCGGGTGCTGGGATTAAAGGCATGCACCACCATCGTCCAGCCTGGCTGGCTACCCTTAAAGAGGTAAATTATGAAAAAAAAATCCAAGAGGTCATCCAGGACAAACATGATACCCAACTCAGTTCCTAGACTGCCTTACAAAGGCCCTCTTACAATCAATATACCAATCTGGATCCTGAGACCCCAGAGGGAAAACAACTTCGTATGACCTACTTCTCCCAAAGTTTTGCTGACATTAGGGCCAACTTTAAACTTCTACAGAAAGAACCACTGACTCCACAGGCAAAAGTCTTAGCAACGGCCTTTAAGGTATTAATTTTTGACCTTTTAAGAATCTTCTACACCCTTTGGGCTGCCCACGACATATGTAATTCTACTTACTAAGACACTTGTGCTTCTCCAACTATTTTCTTCTCTATCTGTTCTAACTACTTGTCTCTCCCCTTCTACTGGGTATGTGTCACTCAGAGCTCTTTGTTTTTTTTTACGTTTGCTACACTACATAGGTGTACCAAGATTGCTTTCTCCTCTGAACTGTAAGTATAGCCTGGCTTCTGACACTCAGGATACCTTTACCTACACGGCTATAGCTATCCAGGATACCTTCCCTTCACAGCTGTAAGAATAGCCTGGCTTCTGATGTCCCGGATACCGTCCCCAGAGTTTAACACCCACAGGTATAGCCTGACTTCCAACATACGGAATTAGATAATACCTTTCTTAACCCCCTTTTTCCTGCTTTTCTTAATCCTATCAGTTGTGCCCTGTCTTATAAAATTCTTGTCTAGATTTTTTTCAACAAGACATACAAGAGATTTCTAACCAGACTTTTAACTAGTTACTATTACAGGATTAGCAGCCCCTAGCTACAGAGCCAGAGGCCTGCAGAGCTCCTTTTTGCCACTAAGGCGGACTCAGTCTCTTAAAGGAGCAGTGCCTCTCCTTGCTGCCAGCAAAGAGAGCCCACCTGAGAAAATGCTGCTACCAAGAAACTGTTCTTGGCCCTGTTCTTTTGTGTGTTTAGAATTCTATTTTCTTTTTTTTTGACCAGGTGGTAGCAGTGGCGCATGCCTTTAATCTCAGCACTCAGGAGGCAGAGGCAGGTGGATCTCTGTGAGTTTGAGGTCAGCCTGGTCTACAAAGAGAGTTCCAGGAAGATCAGGGCTGTTAAACAGAGAAACCCTGTCTTGAGTGCCTCTCCTCCCCAAAGAATCCTTTTTTTCTCTCAACATGCCAGTGAAAAAGAAAAAAAAAAGAATCCTTTTTTTTAAGCTTTGCCAGGTTTTATGTGGAAATTTCAGCCACAATTGGAACACCATATGTAGACGGAGATTTCTGTTCCTACCACCTGTTTCCAAATACCTGGCAACTGCTTCCCATATTACCACACAGAGACTTATATTAATTATAAATGCTTGGCCAATAGCTCAGGCTTATTACTGGCTAACTCTTACCCTTAAATTAACCCATAATTCTTATCTATGTTTCACCACATGGCTTGGTACTTTTTCTCAGTACGGCAATCTCATCTTGCTTCTCTGCATTTGCTGGCAATTCCTCACTCTGCCCTTCTCCTTCCCATCATTCTTAGTTTGGTCACCTTGTGTATACTCCCTACTTGGTTACTGGCCAATCAGCATTTTATTAAACCAATTCGAATGACGCGTCTTTACAGTGTACACGAGGATTATTTCTCAGCAGGGTAGAGATTGATGGAATTTCATTTCCAGAGATTGGGCTTTTTGCTTTGTAGGATGGAGACAGGGTCCAGCAATTAGGACAGTTAGAGTAGACTGTGGTTAGAACCAGGCAGTCAGAAGTCCTTGGAGGAAGGACCCAAATAAAGAATCAGGTCACAGGAAAGGGGAAGATGTTATCGTTGGAGCAGTACTTATGGCTCCTAGAACTGGCAGTAAACTTACCTTGCACCATAAGACCAGCCTCTCAGGGAACTGAGGGCAGGAACTATCTGCAACATGTGGTGCGGGAAGATTGTCCGTATTCTGTCAATCATGATTTAAACAAATGCTGATTGGCCATTAGCCAGGATGTATGGGTGGGACAACCTGACAGGAAGTAGAGGCGGAGCAAGGAGAATAGGAGAATTCTGTGAAGCAGGAAGCTCTCTTGGCACTCCTGCCTGGACTACCGAAGAAGCAGGATGTGACCTGCCCCGCTGAAAGAGGTACTGAGCCATGTGTCTAACATAGATAAGAATAATGGGCAATATAAGTTATAAGAACTAATACGAAGTCTGAACTAATGGGCCAATCAGTTTATAACCTAATGTAGACTCTCTGCGTGATTTTCATTGGGACCTAATGACTGTGGGACCTGGTGAGAGGACAGAAACCGAGCAGGCCCCTCATGTTACAGAATGGCGCCCACGTGGATAACTGTATCCACAGAAAGCCTGAGAAAGCTTGGGAAAGAATAGAGTAAAACATGTTTTCTTGGTAGCAGCAATTTCTCAGGTCTGCTCTGCTTGCTAGAGGCAAGCAAGTGCTCTCATCTAAGAGAGGCTTCCTGACTCAGCTTTAGCTGCAAAACCCTGCAGCTCTTTAAGAGGTCCTGCCACAAAACACTTAAATGGTGTTGATGAAAAGCCGACCGCATGCTTTTCGGTTTTCAGCTGTGGCAGGAAGAAAGCTGCACTGTTTTAAAATGCCGGCTTTCTGGGCCATCCTGCCAGGGCAAACTCTGACTCTTTCAGGCAGGCGGTCCAGCCAGGGAACATTTGAATGTGGTCTGTGAGCAGAATGCTGCAGCTTGCTTGCTGGCAGGGACCTTGAAACACCATAGAGTTGTGGTGATAAACGTGGCTGCATCCGGTACCTCCGCAGTGAGGCTGGAATTGCAGAAAGCTAAGGAATGGGCTGGATCTAGCAGTCAAAGCCACGGATTTTATCCTACCATATAGCTTGGTAAATTAAAGACTCATGTAGTCAGAAAAAGAGAGATATACAGTAAAAAGAGATTTAAAAAACCCTCTAAATGGTTTACTGTGTGTTTAAAATATATGCAGGCTTGGGAGAGAAAATAAAATGGTTAAGGTCCTTAAATAAAACAAACAAACAAAGAGAGTAGTTGGGTGTGGTGGTACACACCTTTTTAATCCCCAACACTTGAAGGCAGAGGTAGATTGACCTCTGTGACTGCAAGGTGTGGTAGCACACACTTTTAATCCCAGCACTGGGGAGGCAGAGACGGGTAGAGCTCTGTGAGTTCAAGGATAGCCTGGTCTACAGAGGGAGTTCCAGGACAAAGATACACAGAGAACCTGTCTCAAAAAGCCAAAAGTTAAAAGTAAAAATAAAAGAAATAGAGGTTAAAATAAAGCCGCAAAAAGATGGAAAATACACAGAGAATCTTCATACTGTCTGCTATTATGCTCTCTTTGAATTGTTTGAATGCTGAGGAAGGAGCAACAGCTGCTAAAAGATATTTGCCTATAAATGCTGCTGAATTAATCCAAGATAGATATTTTGAAAATACCTTGACTTCAAAATTGAAGTCAAAAGACATGTTACTTTGGAGGAGAGATTTTGCTTTTGTTTCCACAGGAAATGAGAGGCTGTGGATTCATTCTGAGTTAAGAAAACTCAGATTTGATCAAGGAAGACCACCTGAGAAATCTCCGGTAGGAATAGATGGCCCGGATGTCTAAGTTCTACATCCAGAACAGATTCAAGATGCTGCCTGAGATGATCAAGCTTCACAGGATACTCCAGTCAGGACTTGATCATAACTCTAAATTTTCTTTAGGTCCCCATAAGATTATCAGCACCCCCAACCAGCTGGAAGTAGCCTGGAATACTATGCCCACATTCCCAAAAAATGGACTATGGATATTTTTCTTTGTTTAAAAAAAAAAAAAGAGGGGGAAGTGGTGCGGGAGGATTGTCCGTATTCTGTCAATCATGATTTAAATAAGCGCTGATTGGCCATTAGCCAGGATGTATGGGTGCGACAACCAGACAGGAAGTAGAGGCGGAACAAGGAGAATAGGAGAATTCTGGGAAGCAGGAAGCTCTCTTGGCATTCCTGCCTGGACTACCGAAGAAGCAGGATGTGACCTGCCCCGCTGAAAGAGGTACTGAGCCATGTGGCTAACAGAGATAGGGATAATGGGTTAATGTAACTTATAAGAACTAATACTTAGCCTGAGCTAATGGGCCAATCAGTTTATAACCTAATGCAGACTCTCTGTGTGATTTTCTCTGGGACTAAATGGCTGGGGGACCAGACAGGACAGAAACCCTGACAACCAGGCCCTTCATGTTACAAACATGCCATTATTTAACTTACACAGTAGGTGTTTTTTGTAGTTGTTTTTGGTTTTGGGTTTTTTTTTTTTTCCTCAAGCAGACAGAAAAGGTTACAGATGCACAGTAAGGACAGATTCAGACTAAAAGAGCCTCTAAAAGGGTCACAGAGTATTTAAAACATATGTACAGGGTGGGGGAGAGAAGAAAAAGAATGTATACAGTCTTAAATTTAAAATATAATTTTAAAATAATAAAGTCCTTAAAAGGGAAATAAAGTAAATATAAAGGAAATAAACCACATAAAGGTGGAAAAATGGAAAATACACAGAAAGTCTGGATTATATATATAATTGTGTTGTCTTTAATTTTTTTTTTTTTTGGCTGAAAAGAGACCTTGAATTATGGAAACTGCTGGATTCAACCAACCTATATTATTTTAAAAATATCTTGACTTCAAAATTTAAACCAAAAGATGTGTTGCTTTGAGGGAGAGGGTCTGCTTTTATTTTCACAGGAAATAAAAGACTGTGGATTCATTCAAAGTTTAAAAAATCAGATTTAGGGGCTTGAGAGATGGCTCAGTGGTTAAGAGCATTGCCTCTTCTTCCAAAGGTCCTGAGTTCAATTCCCAGCAACCACATGGTGGCTAACAATCATCTGAAATGAGGGCTGGTGCCTTCTTCTGGTATGCAGGCATACACACAGACAGAATACTGTATACATAATAAATATTTACCCGGGCAGTGGTGGTACACACCTTTATTCCCACCACTCGGGAGGCAGAGGCAGGCGGATCTCTGTGAGTTCGAGGCCAGCCTGGTATACAAGAGCTAGTTCCAGGACAGGCTCCAAAGCTACAGAGAAACCCTGTCTCGAAAAACCAAAAAAAAATATCAGACTTGATCAAGGAAGACTCCCTAAAATCCTGACTGCAGACACTAAAAAAAATAAACCTGAAAGAACTTCAAGATATTCAATGTATATTTTACCTGCTCAAACATATAACAAAAAAAATTGTCTTTGACTGACTTGTACATAATGCATAGTCTATGCTTATATTAATGCAGATATGTATGTGCAATCCCAACACTTCAAGAGAGTGAGATAGAAAAAGAGAGATTCTTTCACTTTTCTTTATTGTACCCTATACTGCTTTCTCCACCACCTCTTCCTCCTCCTCTTCTTTTGGGGGTAGGGGGCCAGGATATCACTATGTAGCCCTGGATGACCTGGAGCTTGCCATGTAGACCAGGCTTGCCTCACAGAGGTCCCCTTGCCTCTGTTCCATGCACAGCTTCTTGGAGTCATAGTTATTTTGAAAGCAAAGATTACATTTCACAAGGTTCCCTTGCACCTAGCTATGTATTGTCAAATTATATTGTTGGACCCATGAGTCCAATCACGGAGGAGGAGACGCCCCAAGAGACCATCTCTCACACCACAGCTAATGTAAAAGCATAAAGATTTTATTAATTCTGTCATGACAGGCTGTTTCAGCATTAGAGGCCAGAAAGACCCCGAATAGTTGGTACAGGCTACTTTTAAAGCAAAAAGCCACAGAAGGAAGGGGGTGTCTGGGGGTTGTTCTTTAACTATTATGATTGGCTTATTCAAAAGGGCTATTACCAATAATTGGCTGGAGAGTGGTTGCCAGATCAGATGAGGTAAGGGAAAAACATCTAAGGGTCACTTTGCCCCTTTCCCAGGGCCTGAGTCAAAACATCAGTGACTGAGTCAACACCTAAGGGTTATCTTGCCCCTATTCAGGGAGATGGACAGTTCCCAACATCTCAGCACATGCATGTCTACCTGTTAGGCCCTTGGTTCCCAGGGGAGAAGGGGAGCACTAGTGCTGAGACCGAGAGGGCTCAGAATTGTCTTAAAGTTTTACAATATCAGAACAAAATATTGCATATAAATTATACCTAAAGACAGGGATTGTCCTTAAATTCCACTTTCTCCATTCATCTATTTGGAATGTAACAATACCAGTAACCTAATTTAGGCCATACTAAAAAGATAGCTACTGAGGAAAGGAAAGGAAAAGAATTATTTGGGGAAAGGGATGCTATTCAGATGGCCTGTAAAACTTTCATCAAGGACACACCTAAATTCAAGAGCAACCTGTAATGTAGGTACTCCTGCCCTTGTTGGACCTATGAAATATTGCAGGGCAAGCTACAAGCCAGAAGGAAAATACCTCTCTGAACTTTGGGGGGAAATATGTCATGAGGTAGCTCTGAGCCCTTATGACCTCTAAAACTGATAAAACCCAACACTCACAGTAATTCTACTCTGCCTTTAAATATACCAGGCTAAAATAAGGCAGACATGATCAGTCATCTCTTTCAGGACTCCAAGTTTTAGCTTTTCTTTCCTTTTTTTTTTTTTTGTTTTGTGTTTTGTTTGTTTGTTTGTTTGTTTCCCAAGACAGGGTTTCTCTGTAGCTTTGGAACCTGTCCTGGTACTAGCTCTGGTAGACCAGGCTGGCCTTGAACTCACAGAGACCCACCTGCCTCTTCATCCCAAGAGCTGGGATTAAAGGCGTGGGCCACCACTACCCAGCTCAAATTTTAGATTTTACTGTGTTAGACAAGACAGTTTTGTGTCATAAACTTGATTGGCATTTTGGTACAGTTCACAGATCCCTAATTAGAATAAATGCTTCAAATGAAAAAAATAAATTATATAAGATTATAAAAGAAATCAGCTCAATATAAATTAAAACCAAAGAGACGAATAATAAAAAATTACATTTCTTCTCATGACTCTCCCTTGGGACACTAAAGATTAAACCTAGGAACTTGAAAAAAGTTTGGCAAGTGCTTGATCTGAGTTGTGTTCTGAGCTCTGAGTTTTTTCCTGTAAGCATAGTAAGATATAGTAGAAAATCTAATAATGACTATGATTTAAAAAAAATCTAATAATGACTATGATTTAAAAGTAATAAACATAAATGACACTTCAAAATTATGCACATCAATTCTGATGTAACATAAATATGTATTTTTATGGTGACAGGGTTATCATTAATACTACATTATTACTATGAATTTGTTGCTAAGATTTAGGAATAGCACATTTTAGAAAAAATGTTTATGAAAATAAAGACATAATTATCTTTTCATACAAACATATAATCTTCCTGCCACATATCCTAGTATCCATGTATTTGGCAGGTAGAATTTGGGCCCTTTCACTTTCATTTCCTGTTGTTAGTCTGTGATTTTCATTTCTCTTTTAATGATTTATTTTATTTTTTGAGATTATAATAGAGTCACATAATTTTCCCCTTCCCTTTCCTCTTTCCCAATCTTCCTACATATTCTTCCTAGCTCTCTTTCAAATTCACAGCTTTTTAAAAAACTATTTTACATGCATGAATGTATATTATATACTTATATATTCCTAAATACATAGGTACAACTTGCTTAGTCTGTATAATATTATTTATAGGTATTATTTTCAGGACTGACCATTTTATATCAGATAACCAGATGGTATTCTCTTCCTTACAGGAAACAGACTATTTCTCGCACTCTAGCATTCCTCGGTTGCCTGAGGTTCTTTGTGTAAGGCTGCGGCCTCAGGGGTACCCTCCTCTACTCCACCTTCATCCCATCCACACTAGCATGTTCATTACTGTTGTCCTTGTTCAGTCATGTTTAAACAGTAAAGTTATGGGTAAAGTTTATGACATCCTTAGGAGACAATCTCATAACAAACTACCTGATCCTCTGGATCTTAGAATCTTTCTTTCCCAGGCTCCCACCCCCACTCCCAGTGATCTCTGAACCTTAGATACAGGAGTTATACTGGAGCTCAATCCTTTGGGACTGAGCTCCACAATTCTGCATTTTTGTTTTGCTTATCTGATTGATAGATAGATTGATTTTGAGACAAAGTCTCAGTGTGTAACTCTGGGTATCCAAGAACTCATAGAGATTGATCTGCCTTTGCCTCCCAAATGCTGGAATTAAAGGCATGTACCACTGCTCCCGACCACAATTCTACATGCTTGGCAATAATCGCCATCTGTTACGAAAAGAAATTTATTAGATGAGTGGTGAGAACTACATTTATCTGTGGGTATATAAGGACAAATATTTATAATGTAGTTAGGGATTATGCTGGTTTAGTAAAGTAATGGCTATAGGTTCTCTTCCAAGATCCATGACTTTTTGAGCCCTGGGTAGTTGACTAGGTTTCTGTTACCAGGCAAGATTTTCCTCTTGTTGAGCAGGTCCTTATACATACCACTATTACAGCCTTAGAGTTTTGTGCCATGCTGGTCATTGATGTGGTTCATAGGCGGTATGGCTGGGTAGGACTATTGTTGGTTTCTTTCCTTTGGAAGCTTGCATGATGCCTTCTGGTACTATGAAAGCTAGTTGTCAGGGAAAAGCCTCCCAGATCAGTTCCAGCTTAGGGGTCTCTGAGCCCTGTGTCTGAAGGGCATGATTTCTTCAGCAATAGGTACTTATCTTCCACCTCTTGGGGATGGGGAAGGTAGACCAAGGACAATAGCAATAGCCTTTAATGTTTGGAAAGAGGCCTTCTCATGCCTGCTGTTGTGATTTTTGTTAGTTTGTAGATGGTAGATTCTGTCCTGCCTGATCCCACAGTTGTTCAGTTCCAACAAGACACACAGAGGTTTATATTAATTATAAATTGGTTGGCCTATAAGCTCAGGCTTATTATTACCTAGCTCTTATAACTTAAACTAACCCATAATTCCTGTTTTGTTTTGTTTTTGCTTGTTTGTTTGTTTTGTTTTTTCGAGACAAGGTTTCTCTGTAGCTTTGGTGCCTATCCTGGAACTTGCACTTGTAGACCAGCCAGATCTAGTCACAGAGATCTGCCTACCTCTGCTTCCTGGGTGCTGGGATTAGAGGCATGCACCACCACTGCCCAGTTTAACACATAATTCTTACTTGTTTAGTCACGAGGCTTGGTGCCTTTTATCAGAGAAACATTTCCGTTTTACTTCCTTTTTGTCTGGGTGGCAACTGAAGATTGAGCCTTTACTCTTTCCAGAATTCTCCTAGACTGGTAGCCCTACCTATACTTCCTGCCTGGCTACTGGTCAAACTGTTTTATTAAACCAATACAAGTGACAAATTTTTACAGGGCACAAGAACATTGTCCCATAGCAATAGTCATTGGTTCTCAGAGGGACCATTTTCAGCCCACTTGGAAAATTTCATTTAAATTTTATATGTGTATTTATACACAAGCTACATGTATTATAGGTTTGTTTGTTTAAGTACTTAGTGAACAGTATCATTCCCTATAAAATTTTCAGACATCATTACTGCTAACTTAGCCTCCATCTCCTTCTTCTGTATTTAGTTCCCTTGCCCTAATTAGAGCCCCCATTGTTAGGTCCTAAGTGACCCCCCAAATGGAATGCTGCTGGCAGTGTCCTAAGATGATTGCCTGGGATCTAACTGGGTAAACAGAAGGATTATTATTGAGTAAACAGAAAACTAAGCTCAACATTCTCCAGAGATCTTGTAAAGTGGGTTCATGTTTACCAGGAAAGTCAGTACCACCCTGATCTATCCCAGCCTGTGGGATATGAACGGTGGTCCCTGATAAACCTAGGGGAGAGGAATGGAAGGAACAAGAGACACGAGAAATGACAGCAAGACAGGCTTTCTGATCAAGCTGCATTTTTATTGATTTTTAGGAGCGGTTATATAGCAACTGGGCAAAAGTGGGGGAGGGAAGGTGTCAGGAAACTCCTGTTCTGCTGGAATTCAGATCCAGGAGCCATCCCTAGCTAATGAGTAAATATTGAGGGTCTGTGATTATTGACTAACAAAGGAAGTTTGTTAATTGTTTTTGAAGCCTAGTTCCTGCAGGTCTCACTAGGAGATAAGATGCCAGGTTAATCTCTTAGGCCCAGAACTTACCCTGCAGAGGTGTAAAATGGCTATAAACAAAAAATACAGATCTCAAAATACAGGTCTTTGCTTCCGGCATTGATCCTGATCCACTCACAAAGGGGCATCTAGTTCCTGATTAACTCAAAAAGTCTACAAGAGTTCAAAATCCTCATGCTAACCCCCAGGCTACTCTGGCTCATGGGCCTCCTACCACTACTATGTTCCCAACAAAACTGGCAAGGCTTTTCCCTAGGACCGCTGTCCTCTATTCCTGGAAACAACCTGAATGTTTGTTCCCTGAATAAACTTCTCATTTTGCCCATAAAGTGGTATAGTTTGATGGTTTTACTGAACCTTCACTTACAACAACTTTCTCATGGCTTGGTTAGGGTTACTATTACTGTGATGAAACACCGTGACCAAAAGCAAGTTGGGGAAGAAAAGGTTTATTTTGCTCACAGTTTCCTATCATAGTTCATCATCAAAAGCAGTGATAGCAGGAACTCGTGCAGAGCAAGAACCTGGAGACAGGAGCTGAAGAAGAGGTCATGGAGGGGTGCTGCTTACTGGCTTGCTCATCATGGCTTACTCCACCTCCTTTTTTATAGAACCCAGAACTACCAGTCCAGGGATAGCACCACCTATAATGGACAGGGCCCTATCCCGTCAACGTGTAATTAAGCAAATGCCCTACAGAGTTGACTATAGCCAGATGTTGTAGAGGCATTTTCTTTTTTTTTTATTCTTTTTTTTATTTTTCCATAATATTTATTGAGCTCTACATTTTTCTCTGCTCCCACCCCTGCCTCTCCCCTCCCTCCTTCAACCCTTCCCCAAGGTCCCTATGCTCCCAATTTGCTCATGAGAGCTTGTCTTTTTATACTTTCTACTTCCCATGTAGATTAGATCTATGTAAGTCTCTCTTAGTGTCCGTATTGTTGTCTAAGTTCTCTGGGATTGTGGTTTGTAGGCTGTTTTTCTTTGCTTTATGTTTAAAAACCACCTATGAGTGAGTACATGTGATAACTGTCTTTCTGTGTCTGGGTTACCTCACTCAAAATAATGCTTCGTGTTCCATCCATTTTCCTGCAAAATTCAAGCTGTTGTTATTTTTTTTCTGCTGTGTAGTACTCCATTGTGTAAATGAACCACTTTTTTTTTATCCATTCTTTGATCGAGGGGCATTTAGGTTGTTTCCAGTTTCTGGCTATGACAAAGAAAGCTGCTATGAACATAGTTGAGCACATGTCCTTGTGGCACGATTGAGCATCATTTGGATATATACCCAAAAGTGTTATTACTGGGTCTTGAGGAAGGTTGTTTCCTAATTTTCTGAGAAATCACCACACTGACATCCAAAGGGGTTGGACCAGCTTGCATTCCCACCAGCAATGCAGAAGTGTTCCCTTTTCCCCACAACCTCTCCAGCATAAGTTGTCATCAGTGTTTTTGATCTTGGCCATTCTTACAGGTGTGAGATGGAATCTCAGAGTTGTTTTGATTTGCATTTCTCTGATGACTAAGGATGTTGAACATTTCCTTAAGTGTCTTTCAGCCATTTTAGATTCCTCTG